>CAUYQV010002328.1:0-14685 GCA_963574575.1 Galagoides demidoff | reverse complement strand
AGGCCTACCTGGTGGGTCTTTTTGAAGACTCCAACCTGTGTGCTATCCATGCCAAGCGTGTCACCATTATGCCCAAAGACGTGCTGCTGGCGCGCCGCATTCGCGGAGAGCGTGGGTAGGAGTCTGTGCAGGTCCCAGTTACCTTGTTCTCATTTTCCTTTTTTAGTCCTCTACCTGTTATCCTTATTTCTGAACGTTAGCTGTTTTGGTTTGTTTCCCATGGGGTTCAGAGGTACTTAAGCGTATGATTTTTGCATATAAATTTGACGACAGAAATTAGATTTTTTTTTTTTTTTTGAGACGGAGTCTCAAGCTGTCGCCCTGGGTAGAGTGCCATGGCATCACAGGTCACAGCAACCTCCAACTCCTGGGCTCAAGTGAGTCTCCTGCCTCCACCTCCCAAGTAGCTGGGACCACAGGCGCTCGCCACAGTGCCTGGCTATTTTTTTTGGTTGCAGCCATCTTTGTTATTTGGCAGGCTGGGCTGGATTCGAACCTGCCACCTTAGGTGTATGTGGCTGGCGCCTTAGCCACTTGAGCCACAGGCGCCGATCCAGAAATTAGGTTTTGATGTGAACTTTGATATAGGCTCAGAGATGTATTTGAACTAAGTCCAAATGTCTCAGGGAATACCTTTTTAACAGTTATAATTAAACCTTAATTTTTCTAGACATTAACTGTGGATTTTTTGCAAGCAAGTGAATTTTTTTATTTATCACCACAATAGATGTTTATTTAGTTTGTAACATGTAGTAAATTCCATCCACTACTGTATGTTGAGTTCCCCCACGTACAACTCCATTTTCAAGGTTGCCTCTCTTCCATGTCATTCTTGTAGATTTTCTGTTAACGTGCAATAAACTACATTTAAAAACTAATGTATTCTATGCAGCATTTTCTTCGTATGAGGTAAAGACAAAAAGAAAAGAATGACAACACAACCAGTGTGTGTGGATTTGTGTGTGTGTCTGTGTGAGTGAGGGAGAGATTAGTTGTTGCTAAAGTGTGGCTTGGCAGAAACAGAGCATAAAGTGTGAGTGCTCAGTCAGTCAGTAATTTATATTGTGGGTTGATAATCAATCAAACCAGTGCAACCTGACCTCCTCCTTCCACGTTGCTGCTGTAGGCCAGGCCTGCACATAGCCCACACACCCAGGTGGGTGACAGATGTGTCCAACTTAAAATACAAGAACTTTCTCTATAAAAGTCAAACTTACCCTTTAAAATCTGGAAAGCACCTTTATTTTGCACCAAAGGCTGTATCTCTCTCTGGCTTGCAAACAATTGAAAGGAATGAATTATTTTCTCCAAATTCATTTTCAGACATTTTAAATTCACATTCTCCGTGTCAGAAGTGGGATTTGAAGCAATCCCTGACTCTCCTCCCAGTGCTGTCCTGAACCAACACATCAGCGCCTGCAAATGTCCCCCCAGGGGTCTTAGGGTGGGAGGAATGGGTAAGTCCTTTTAATTTCAGACCTCCCAAATTTTGGTCGAGGTCTTAGAGACTTTATCCTTGTAGGCCCTGTCAATACAGACCCTGGAGGGCAGATGCTTGTCAGCCTGGGGTTCTGGGGGGAGGTCCTTCTTGGCCAATACTTTCCATCTGGACTTCAGAAGGGTCATTCTCGGTTGACCCTAGGTTTAAGAAAAGGTTTTCTCCATTGATCTTCTCTGTTTGGACTCTGAAAGAGACCCTTTCAGTCATCCCCAAGTTTGGAGGTGTCTTCCCATTTAGATTTGGCCAGTCTGTAGGGTTTTGTGGGAACTCTCAGTGGAAGGGATGCCTTCAGCAGGCAGGTGCAATGGGTAACCCATGGTTTAAGTTTTGTGCTGCTATCAGCTGCTTATCAGCTGCTTTCTGGCCTTCCAGATGGATCTGTGAGCAAAAATTATGGTGCAGGTAGTTGCAAGTGTCTGGGTTTCTAGAAAAAATTACCCAGAATAAGCTCAAGCTTTGATGGCTAAAATAAGGCTCCTTTGAAATTCCAAACAAACCTATCTGGCACACAATGAAAACAAAGAATACATCAGACCTTCCACAGACATTGGGAGTTTTTTTCCTTTAGCATTTTGAAAACTCTGAATACAACCAAGAGACTACCATTCATTGCTTCTCTTAAATCCATATTGAGTGAACACCTTAATGAAACAGAAAGAGAGATTATCACTCGTGAAACTGAGACCAAAGCTGGAAAGCGCCCCCTGAAAGGATCTTCTTCCCCAGACCCATGTCCTGTTGCTCTGCTGGTCTTTTGCAACCTTGTCACCACTGCTGCTTCCTCCCTCACTCCTTCTTTCACTTTTTTAGCTGGTAACTTGTAAAAGGTTTCTGTACGTTTCTTGCAAAATCCTGTAATAAATTTCTATGATTTTACGTTACATTGGCATACATATCTATCCTCCTCTAACACACCCAACTCCTTGAGAAAGCTTATATTCTATCTGGACTTTGAGATGTCAATTTTCTACCTTATTATCTCCAAAATTCAGTAAGGATTTTGGCCTTTCAAGACGGATATATTTCTGCCTCTTCCATTTAAAGAGACACAGTATAAACTCAACTTTTTTTTTTTTTTTAACCAGTAAATTTTACCAGACTCAGGGCTAAAGCTTTAAAGCTAAAGGTCTAAGATCTTTATTTATGTCTGTCTGTATTTCATGTATGTGTGTGTATACATGTCTGCTTGTATTTTGTCTACTGTACTGAATTAGCTGATAGATAAATGAGTACTGATAAATTAAGCAAATAAGCCCAAATGCATTACAAGCTAACATGACTTTGTAATCTATTGGTGGATGGGACTAGTCTAATATTGTTGGTTTAATGGGAGTGGCTGTGTCATCAGCAAAATAAACATGTATGAAAACTTAGAGTTCTTGCTCTTATGATACTTGTCTGGCATGCAGTAAAGTTGGTTTATTTATCAAAAATTGATCTTGGAATGGTGGCTAGATGTACCTAGTATCTCAGGATGTTTTCTGAATAATTGGTAAGAATGAACAAATTGAATGGGTGTAAATGAGATAAAAGTTTGTAAATTAACTTTGATAATGCTTATGTTTTACGTTACTTTCTGCACTGTGTCCTACAAGTCTTTTTTTCCCTGTTTCATCTGTTTTATTATTTTAATTATTATAGGTACATAACTGTTATATATCTTTATAGGATACATGTGATGTTTTGATATAGCTATATGGTATCAATTAATCAAATCAGGGAATGGTTAATGGGTGAAAAATTATAGTTAGACAGTTGGACAGAATGAAAAATATTTGATAGCACAGAAAAGTGACTATAATCAAAATAAGTTAGGGTATACATTAAAATCACTAAAAGAATACCATTGGAATGTCTCACAAAAAAGAAATGCTAAAAGCTTGATATGATGGATACCTAATTGCCCTGACCTCAGTTAAAATGGGTATTTATCCAAAGGAAAGGAATTCAGTATATCAAAAAGATATCGCTTTTGGATAAATACTCAGCAGTGGGATTGTGGGGTCATTTGGTCGTCCTATTTTTAGTTTTTTTTTTGAGTAAGCTCCTTACTGTTTTCCTTAATGATTGCACTGATGTACCATCTCACCAACAGTGTATAAGGGTTCTCCTTTCTCCACATCCTCACCAGCATTTATTATTACCAGTCTTTTTGATAAAAGCCATTTCAACTGAGGTGAGATGATATCGCATAGATTTGATTTGCATTTCTTTGGTGACTAATGATGTTGAGCATTTTTTTCATACATCTGTTGGCTATTTGTGTGTCTTCTTTTGAGCAATACCTATTTAAATCCTTCGCCCATTTTTAAATGAAGCTATTTGATATTTTCCTATAGTGTTGTTGGAGCTCCTTATATATTCTAGTTATTAATCCATTGTCATATGAGTAGTTTGGGAATATTTTCTCCCGTTCTGTATGTTGTCTCTTCACTTTGTCTGTTGTTTCTTTTGCTGTGCAGAAGCTTTTTAGCTTGATGTGATCTCATTTATCCAATTTGGCTTTGATTGCTAATGCTTTGGGGGTATTACTCAAAGAAGTCTTTGCTTAGACCAATGTCTTGAAGTGTTTCCTCAGTGATTTCTTTTAGTAGTTTCATCATTTCAGGACTTAGATTTAAACCTTTAATCATTTTCATTTGATTTTTGCATATGACAGAGACAGGGTCTAGTTTCATTTTTCTGCATGTGGCTATCCAGTTTTCCCAGCACCATTTATTGAAGAGACTGTTCTTTCTGCACTGTATGCTTTTGGCACCTTCGTCAGAGATAAGTTCACTACAGATGAATGGATTTGCTTTTGGGTCCTCTATTCTGTGCCATTCATCTACCCAGATCAATCTGTGCCTCTGTTTTTATGACAGTGCTGTGTTGCTTTAGTTACACAGCTCCGTAATTTGAAGTCAGGTAATGCAATTCCTCTAGTTTTATTCTTTTTGCTTAAGATGGCTTTGGCTATCCTGGGTCTTTTGTGGTTCCATAGAAATTTTAGGGCTATTTTTTCTATTTATGTGAAGAGTGTCATTGGTACTTTGAGGGGGATTGCATTGAATCTGTAGATCACTTTGGGTAGTACAGAATTTGTAACAGTACTGATTCTTCTAATCCACAAGGCTGAACTATCTGTCAATTTTTTGTGTCCTTTATAACTTCTTTCATGAACGTTTTATAGTTTTTATTATAGAGATCTTTCACTTCTTTGGTTAAGTCTATTCCTATTTTATTTTATTTGTATTGTATACCTATGGTAAATGAGACAACTTTCTTGATTTCTTTTTCAGATTGTTTATGGATGGCATATAGAAATGCTACTGGTTCTTTGTATGTTGATTTTGTATTCTGCAACTTTACAGATTTCATCAGTTCTAATGCTTTTGGGATGGGGCCTTTAAGTTTCTCTAGGTATGAGATCATATTGTCTGCAAACAGGGATAAGTTGACTTATTCCTTTACAATCTGGATGCTCTTTCTTTCTTTCCTCCTTTTTTTTTTTTTGTCTGTTTGCTCTAGCTAGAAATTCTAGTGCTATGATGAGTAACAGTGGTGAAGGAGGGCATCCTTTTGTTGTTCCATTCTGTATGATACTCCATTCTGATATGTGTTCTTTCACATATGGCTTTTACATGTAGAGATAAGTTCCTTCTGTACCCAGTGTTATGAGAGTCTTTAATCATGAAAAGATGTTGAATTTTATCAAATGCTTTTTTAGCATCAAATGACATGATCAGATGGTTTTTATCTTTCATTCTATTGATATGATATATCACACTGCCTGGTTTTCATATGTTGACCTATTCTTCCATACCCAGGCTGAATCCCTCTATCTACTTCATCATGAATAATCTTTTTAAATGTGCTGTTGAATTTGGTTTGCTAGTATTTTGTAGAGGATTTTTCCATCTCAGTTTATTAGCTATATTGTCCTGAAGTTTTCTTTTTTTGTTGTTTCTGGTGTGGGTATCAGAGTGATACAAACCTTGTTGAATGCGTTTGGGATTATTAGCTCCTTCACCAGCATTTTTTATTTTCACACATCTGTTTGGGACAGTTTTCAGTAGGATTGATTTTAATTCTTTTTTTTTTTTCCTTTCAGTTTCTGGCCGGGGCTGGGTTTGAACCTGCCACTTTTGACATATGGGGTCGGTGCCCTACCCTTTTGAGCCATAGGCACCGCCCTGGTTTTAATTCTTCTTTGAATGCTTTGTAGAATTTGGTAACAAAGCCAGCAGGTGCTTGGCTTTTCTTTGATGAGGAATGTTTTATTGTTGCTTCCACCTGTTCCTTACAATTGGATTATTCAGGTTTTGGATTTCTTCCTGGTTCAATCTTGGTTAGTTTTATATGCCTAGAAACTTACCTACTTCTTCTGGGTTTTCCAATTTATTGGCATATGTTTGCTCATAGGAGTCCCTAATGATCTTTTGGGTTTCTACAGTATCAGTTATAATTTTTCCTTTTTCATCTCTGATTTTAAGTATTTGGGTTTCCTCTCTTTTTTTCTTAGTCTGTCTAAAGATGTATTTATTTATTTATCTTTACAAAATCCAAGCTTTCTATTTTGTTGATCTTTTGTATTTTTTGTTTTGATTTCATTCATTTCTGCCCTGATCTTTATTATTTCTTTCTTCTACTAGTTTTGGATTGGTTTTCTCTTGTTTTCCTAGTAGTTTGAGATGCATCATTAGGTTTTTTATTGGAAGTTTTCTACTTTTTTGTATAGTTTACTGGTCTAAACTTTTTCTCTTATTACTGCTTACGCTCCCCTCCCCCCTTGGTTTTGATATATTGTTTTCATTTTCCTTTGCTTTCTGAAATGTTTTAATTTCCTTCTAAATCTCTTCATTGGCCCACTAGTCATTCGGGAGCATATTTTTAAATGTTCATGTGTTTCTAGAGTTTCCAATGTTCTTATTATTGATCTCTAGTTTTATTTCATTATGGTCAGAAAAGATACTTGATATGATTTCAACTTTTAAAAAATATTTCGAAACTTGTTTTGTGACCTAACACATGGTCTGTCCTTAAAAACGATCTGTTAGCTGAGGAGAAGAATGCGTGTTTGTAGCGTTGCAGGAACTGTCCTGTAAATATCCATGAGGTCCAGTTAGTGTCTAGTGCAGACTCAGTCCAGTGTTTCCCTGTTGGTTTTCTGGCTGGATGATCTGTCCAGCGCTGAGAGTGGGACGCTGAGGTCTCCAGTGATTATTGTATTGGGGTCTATCTCTCTCTTTAGCTCTGATAATATGTGTACTACATATCTGGGTGCTCCAGCTTGGCTGCACATACATTTAGGATTGTTATGTCCTCTTGCTGAACTGACCCCTTTATCATTATATAATGACCTTCTTTGCCTCAGAGTTTTTGTCCATACATCTATTTTATCTGATAGCAGTAAAGCTATTCTTACACTTTCTTGTTTCCATTTCCATGGAATACATTTCTCTATCCTTTTATTTTTAGTCTATATGTGTCTTTACAGTATAGTATGTTTCTTGCAGAAATCATACAGTTGGCTTTTTAAAAAAGTCCATTTAGACAGTCACAATAAGAATGAAAGTGGTTAAAGGAGAAATAAGACATTTTTATAGATGCACTTTAGAAAAATTGAATGTCTGAACATGAGATTCTAAGTGATAATTCGCCAGCACTGTGACGGTGAATGTGTGTGGGAAGGAGAGGAGGGGAAATTTACAATCCTCCCCGATCTTGCTGACTTTTCACTCCCACAATGGTCCTGTAGCATCTTCTCCCCAAAGTGACACACAGGAAAACATGCTGGTAGCATCATGAGGAAGCAGAAGCTTTGCTCATAATAACATGGTCAGATGTGACTGTCACTGATATTCTCTGTGGCTCCTTTTTCACCATGAACTTGGATTTTATGTCTGGGTTGAACCACCCTATCTTGCTCATAATGAAAATGCCATGAGGCCCAGAGAAGCCAGTCCTGACCTCAAGGAGCTGCTGAACTGAGGTCACAGCTGCTGCCTCCACATTTCTGTCTCTGGGAGAAAATACCAAACTAGTCTCTATCCATTGTTGAGAGACATTTCTGATAATCTCAGCAGAAAGCAGCACCCATCCATGCAATGCATGTATCATGACCGGAACAAATTCCATTATATCTATAGTCACCAAATAAATGAATACTTCTAATTTTTGCATGTATATTTATTGTACCTCTTAATAATAATGATTTGATGGAAAAGAATATATTCTTATGAGGGTATATCCCATGGCATTAACTGAGTGCTTTGGGAGTTGTAGCTATTATTTCTAAGATATATTCAATGTCAAAGATGATTTAGAATTTTCATAAATAAAATACTGGAAGGATAATTGAACATGTCTACAGAGAGGGTAAATATAGAGAAACTGTTAATGATAAGATTAACTCAATTTATATAGTGGTATAATGAGTGGTAACAATTTGAATCTTAGAAAGAAATTTATGAGTGGTAAATTATATAATCTAGAGGAATGAAGTTTGGCCACCAGGAAATGATAACTCTTGAAAGAAACCCTAGAGAATCCAGACAGATTAGATTTTGATTGTGAGTCAAGGGAATGGCTGCCAATATGGCCGAATGACATAAATAGTGGACACAATTATAAGGGCCATGGGCTGGAGTATTGCATTTAAGAGACATTAATACATCATGAAACAATTAGTTTTGTTACTTATTTTCCAGAATTCTGGAAATTAAGTGCTATTTGAAATAGCACCAAGTGGATATGAATGAAATCATTAAATATAGCAAGATAGTTCTTTCTTTTTTTCTTGGTAAGTTGATTCAAGTACAAAATTAATGAGGTCAAGATCATATCATAGCTCCCTGGATAGCTTAGTTAATTTTCACAAAGAAAATTACATTTTATTACAATGGACTCCATGAATAACTTTGCCAGGTCACTTATGAAATATGTGTCACTGATCACAATTACAACTGAGTAAAATTGCATAGATGGTTCAGAGAAATAGCTGTTATCCTTGCCAAGAAACTAAACCCAAATGTCTCTTGTTAATTTTATATCTTGATGGTTTTGAGAAATATTTTTAACCTTAGAATTCTTCATTCAGATACTTCCTTGGATGTCTGCTATGTAAAGCAGAGGGTTGGATAGATTGATGAGGGGGAAATATTGGAGTCAGCAAATCAACATTCTGATGATTTATTATGCCTTCTTACTCTACTGGCCCCTGTTCTTTCCTCTTCCACCAAAGTGTTCTCTGAAATAATTTTTAAAAATGTGAGAATTGGGGTTTTGTGAAACACAGTTGTTAAAATGATGACCTAGCCAGACATGCTCATTTTAGAAATTAGAAAATGGCAACTTGTCTGAGATTACCTGGTGAGGCAGTGGCAAACCTGGGACAAGTAGAGAAATTCTTTCTGTACAGTGTAATTCAGTAATTCACGTATCTCTCACTTAACTGACTGAGAGGAGTTTTCCAGATTAGCAAGTAGCTCTGCTTGACTCTGTTATTTATTCAGGGATCCAGACTTGCGCAGTCAGATCACTCCATCGTCCTCTTGTTATCATTCCCACGAGGGAACTGTGGTTGCAAAAGCTCCTATTGCAGTAAGGAGAAGAGAGTGTGGAGAGGACCATGGATGAAGCCAGGCCTGCAAGTGGAACTCGGCCCAAGAGCGGACTCATGGCAAATCTTAAGTACAAATGAGTCCGGGCAGTCGTGTGCCCAGAAGACAGAGGGACAGGTTTTGAAGCATATCTTCAGGTTTAATAATGAATTTATCTTATTAAGTGTGTTTAAGAAATCTTCAAAGTTCTTTCACATTTTCTCATTTGTTTTACTTCTTTCGTGATTTTACAACAAAATACTTAGACTACATAATTTATACAGAACAGATGTATAAAGCCTTACAGTTGTGGAGGCTGGAAGTCCAAGACCGAGGTGAGAATGCTGGTGTCTGGTGCTCTTGGCTTCCAAGACTGTGCCACGTTGCTGTGTCCGCACATGATGGAAGCTGAAAGGGCGAGAGTGCTCCCTTTAACCTCAAGCCATTTTATAAGGGTGCTAATCCATTCATGAGGATGGAACACTCATGGCCTTATACCATCTTAACACTCATGGCCTTATACTTAGGGATTACGTTTCACATCAATTTTTGAGGGAACACATTTAAACCACAGCATTTGGATCCCCAAGATAACCCAATGAAGTTCAAAGAGCAGGAATGCCCTGACAGTCTTAAAAGGGAGCTTTGGTTTTTAGGAAGTACAACAACAAGTGTCTTTTCAATTAAACATTTGTCAAGATTCTAAGAAAGGCAGTTTATTAGAAGAAATTATCTCATTGGCCACATTACAAGATCATTCTTCTTTCTTTATATTTCTGTTCCCTTAAACTTATTTCAGACACTATAGATTTTCTGATTCTCTTGGTAAATTATAAACACTTTGAGGAAAATATAAACTATTATTTGCTTTAGCATTTCTATGGCTTTTCTATAGATAGTGGGTAAATCTCATCTAAGTTTTAATATTGATTACTGTCTAAGCAGTATGAGTGGTTGGGAGTAGTATTCTGCAAGGGTCTTAAATAATTTAATTTGGGACTTTTCTATTATTTTGATGTGTTAAGACTCGATAGCAACACTTTCAACATAGAGAAAAGACACAAAATTATTGACATTAACATAAAAATAGTTTTATACAGATTAGGTTGTAAGTGATATGAAACTCACAGATGAAAATCAGGTGGTACCACAAATGCTGGTCGATAACTGACTTGTTATGTAAGCATAACTAATAAGACATTTTCAAAAAGATAGATGGGATACTTGGCTGAGATTGTGTTTGATTTTCAGATATCCATATATTGTGCATGGTAAGATAGCAAATGTGAGAACGTAACTTGGTGAACTGCAAAAATGGAGAACCAAAACTTCTCTGTATCTCTCCATGGATTCATCCCATTTGCTCCTTCAGGAAGGGATTTCTGACAAGTTTTAGAGTTAAGAAAAGATATTGTAGGTAAGTGATTTCTAGAATTCTTCTACGTGGAATCTTTTTTTTGACAACTGTTTAATAGGCATGGCTGAAAAAAAGGTGCTCCGGGGTCAAAGAAGCTTGGAAAAGATAAATACGTTAGTCCTTTTTGGAGATTTGTAATAAACTCGCATGGTAAACGAGTTGAATAAAAAGAATCTGTTTAGTTTCCTTTATCCCTGTGTCCTCCATACTGGTCTGACCCAGAGGCAGGTTTTTCTCTTTTCAAAACTCCCATTTTTGTTCTACAGTTCATGGATTCATATTTGCTTTTTTATTTTAACCATTGGTAAAATGCTGTCAGACTTTTTAAAACAAGATAAAAGGCACATTTAAAATGTCACAGGTATTTGAGTTCCCTTTAATTATTGAAATATGCAAAAATAAATATAATTATCCAAATCTATAATGTTGCCTGAAAATTCCAAATTTCATTTTCAGAACTAGTGTTGCTGAAGTTTTAAAAAGCCAAAAAAAAAAAAGTTCTGCTCCAGAATACCTTTGTCATGGCTCTTCTACTGAGTTTCGGTGTTTACTCTCACCCATATGTGATTTTACATAACATGCATAAGTGTGATCACGTCACTTATGATCTGATCATGGTGCATAAATGGTTCTGCTTCTGGGTTTTTTCCTGCTTTACTCTTTGCATTTCCTTAGCTTTTCAGCCACATTGGCTTTCCCACCTCTAGTCCTTGCGTCAGTCTATTCCATACTACTCTGTGTATTTTATCGGGAATCATGTATGAAGAGACACAAACACACATACACATACATGCACACACATGCTTTAGGAGCCTGGGCAACTTCTTGAATTTGTGCCTTGACTCTGGTCTACTGTGTAACTTTGGAGAAGCTTTCTAATCTCTCAGTTACTCATTGTCCCTGTTCGTAAGCTGAGCTAACAGTTGTGTTGTGAAAATTAAGTGCATTATTTTACATCAGGTGCTTGGAAAACAAGCTGGTATAAAATGAGTGTTGGATAATGTCAGTGACTAATATAATCATCATTTTATTATTACCTTTGTTGACAGCTTGCTTTTCCAAATGTGATCAGATGTGCACAATTCTCTCATCTTACTTTCTTCACCCAATTATACCCAGTGGAAATCATTTCAAATCAACTAATTTACCTTAATATTATTCTGAGTGCCAGCCTTCTCTGGCCAGAGAGCACTTTTTAAAACGCCCCAGCACGGATGTGTCGTAAATTATCCAGCCATACTCCTAGTGATGACATTCCCTTAATTTTTTGTGTTTGCTGTTGTGAATGATGCTTCAATAAATGCTCAAGCCTGTGTGTCCTTCTGCACTGGCTTATTTTCACCTTTAAAATTCAAAATTTAATTCTGGTAAAATGCACATAACATACAATTTACTGTATTAACTCTTTTTACGTATATGGTGGAGTCGTGTTAACTATGTATGCGGTGTTGTGCAGCCAATATGTAGAACTTCCTTCATCTTGTGATACTGAAACTCTATATCCATGAAACGTCAGCTCCCCTTTTCCCCTCTCACAGCCTCTGGCAACCACCATTGTACTTTCTGTCTCTATGACTCTGACTACTCTGGGGACCTCATACCACTGAAATCACGTAGTGTCTATATTCCTGTGACTGATTCCATTCATTGAGCCTAATGTCCTCAGGTTTCATCTGTGTTGCAGCATTTGACAGAATTGTTTTTCTTTTTAAAGCTGAGTAATATTCCATTCCATGCACATGCTACATCCTCTCTATCCATTTACCCTCTGGTGGGTGGATGCTTGAGTTGCTTCCATTTCTGTCTATTGTGGTTACTGCTGCTAAGAACCTGGGTGTAGGCTCGGTGCCTGTGGCTCAAGTGGCTAAGGCGTCAGCCACATACACCTAAGGTGGCGGGTTTGAATCTCCAGCCCGGGCCCGCCAAACAACAATGATGGCTGCAACCAAAAAATAGCCGGGCATTGTGGCGGGCGCCTGTGGTCCCAGCTACTTGGGAGGCAGAGGCAGGAGACTCGCTTGAGTTGGAGGTTGCTATGAGCTGTGATGCCATGGCACTCTACCGAAGGGGACAGCTTGAGGCTCCATCTCAAAAAAAAAAAAAAAGAACCTGGGTGTACAAATATCCATTTAAAACCTGATTTCAAGCCTTTTGAGTATACTGTACACCCAAGTGGAATTGGTGTATCAGATTGCCATTCTATTTTTAATATTTTGAGAAACTGTTGTACTGTTCTCCATAGTAAATGGCTATCCCATTTTACTATGTGAGTTTTTATTTCTGTGGGCTTTCTATTAACATCTTGAGCTGAGGATAGATTAACAGCATTTAGAGATTATTTAGTTAGGAGTAAAGAAAAATATCTCAGTGAAATCCACTGAGACATATGGAGTCATCAAGGAAGGAGTCTAGAAGGACTGGGTTTAGAATCAATGTCGCTACTGTCTAACGCATCATAAATAGTTCTTGATAATTAGATAATCACTGCCATAGAGAATAAAAGGTTAATCTCCTGACATTTAGGCGTATAATAATTATGTTGTCATATGCTCCTATGTGCCTTTAGGAGCTGAGAATTCCACCTTTCTATCTGAAAATGCCAGCATCTTTGCTATTAATAGCAGTGGTTTCTTATCAAGATCCAGAAATTATTTTTGAAACAAAGGTTTTATTTTTCCTATTTTTATCTTTATAAGCTCTAGCTTATACATATACAAGTGACTTAATAAACGACCTTTGTTAGTTCCCATGGTCTACTTATTATATATTAGTTCTAGTTCTATCCAAATTATGTAATTTTAAGATGGAGACTTTACATGTTTTGTATTACTGGATGGCATTGAAGAATATTCTTCTTAATACAATATAGCAAGAATGGAAAAGCAAGTATCCAGTGTATGCAATACTAAGATGAAACTGATAAACAACTATACATCCATACGAGAGAAAAACATAATTAAATTCAAGGTGGGAGTGGGGCGGAAAGGAAGGGAAGCCTGGAGGAGAGAGGAAGATTAGTGAGTTCTCACCGCCGTAATGGCAGGTGTACAGCACACCCTGTGGGTGATGGCTCGACTATAACTCCAACTTCACCTATCAAACACAAACAATGTAACCTAATCATTTGCACCCTCACATTAATCTGAAATAAAAAATTCTGAATTATGTTATAAAAATATTTTATTTTCAGAGGCTACCAGAAATCAATAATATGACAGTTTCCCAAATCATGTACAACACATCAATATAGGTTCGGGCGTGATTATCATTGAGACTATAGGATCAAACTATGTTTCCCAAACTTTTTTTAAAATTAAATCATAGCTGTGTATATTATGGGGTACAATGTGCTGGTTTTATATACAATCTGAAATATTTTCATCAAACCAGTTAACATAGCCTTCATGGCATCCTCTTAGTTATTGTGTTAAGACATGTATATTCTACATTTAGTAAATTTCACATGTACCCTTGTAAGATGCACCATAGGTGTGGTCCCACCAATTACTCGACCTCCACCCACCCTCCACCCTCCCCTCCCATTCCTCTCCCCTTTCCCCATATTCTTGGGCTATAATTGGGTTACAGCTTTCATATGAAAGCTATAAATTAGTTTCATAGGGTTAAGTATATTGGATACTTTTTCTTCCATTCTTGAGATACTTTGCTAAGAAGAATATATTCCAGCTCCATCCATGTAAACATGAAAGAGGTAAAGTCTCCATCTTTTTAAAGGCTGCATAATATTTCATGGTGTACATATATCACAACTTATTAATCCATTCGTGGGTCAATGGGCACTTGGGTCCATGACTTAGCAATTATGAATTGGGCTGCAATAAACATTCTAGTACAAATGTCTTTGTTATAATGTGATTTTTGGTCTTCTGGATATATACCTAGTAGAGGAATTGTAGGATCGAACAGCAGGTCTATTTTTAGATCCTGCAGTGTTCTCCAAACATTTTCCAAAAGGAACATATTAGGTTGCATCCCCACCAGCAGTGCAGAAATGTTCCCTTTTCTTCACATCTACACCAACGTCTCTGGTTTTGGGATTTTGTGATGTGGGCTCATCTTACTGGAGTTAGTTGATATCTCCCAAGTAGTTTTGATGTGCAATTTGATTTTTGTTTTTAGTTTGTTTCTGTGCTAAGGTAATTAAAAACAAAACCCGTTTACTT
>CAUYQV010002327.1:0-22681 GCA_963574575.1 Galagoides demidoff | reverse complement strand
GAGTGCCATGGCATCACAGCTCATAGCAACCTCCAACTCCTGGGCTCAAGCGAGTCTCCTGCCTCTGCCTCCCGAGTAGCTGGGACCACAGGTGCCCGCCACAACGCCCGGCCATTTTTTGGTTGCAGCCATCATTGTTGTTTGGCGGGCCCAGGCTGGGGATTCAAAACCGCCACCTTAGGTGTACGTGGCTGGCGCCTTAGCCGATTGAGCCACAGGCGCCAAGCCTCTAGCTCTGTTTTGATCCACAGGCCTTTCACATGTCCATTTTCTTTCCATTAGTCATGCCTTCCCAGCTCCATTCTCTTCGCTCCCTACCAGGAACAGGTGACGGAGCTGACACATGCCCTCAGTGTCTTCTTCTTATTGGCATCCTACGAGTGTCACCTGATCTATGGCTCCCAGCCCTGGATGTATCCTTTACCCACTTCATTGCTTCTGGGTGCTGGTGAACATCACTACTAGAAAACAGCAAGGGCCCTGCCCACCCCGCTCCAAACACTACTGCATCTGTTCCCTTTGCCTGCCTGTCTCTATGTTGAGGAGTTGTTGCCTCCGAAGTGCTGCCTGATCCCTTCACCCTCTGTGACGAGAGAGTTTTCATACCCCAGAGTTGAAGGTGAACCCACAGATCGCTAGCAAAAGAAAAGAGAAAAAGGAGGAAGCAGGCTTATGCTATCTCCTGCACACCCGCCAGAGGGCAGTAGATGTTGGCTAAAGCTGTCAGTTAACAAGTCCAGGGGCTGGTGTGGCATTAGCAGGCTAGTGCGCACAGTCCCGCTGCCAGCAGTCCTCTGAAGTCAGGACCCGCAGCACCTTGTCTTGTAGCCATTCCTTCCCATTGTCCCTGCTCCAGCTCGCCCTTAGCTCCCCTACCTGGAATCCCAGCAGTGGACTCCTGCTCCAGGGTCTCCCTTCCTCAGGAATGTCCCGCTGCCCTCACTCCAGTCCTCCCACTCATTGTACAAGCCTAGTTGTCCTGCTGCTCACACGCTCCAGGCCTCAGATGGGGTCACACCTGGGGTCCTTGTACTTCTGTTCCTGTTTTCCCTCCAGATGTCTGCAGGGACACTTGCCTTGAACTCCTTCAGGTCTCTGTTCCCTCTGGTCTTCCCTGGGCACACGGAATGGTAGACACTCCACCAGATCCCCTTTGGAAATGGGACTGTGGGAGGAACAATCTCAGGACTCTCCAGCTCTCTTCTCTAGGGCCCACCTGAGCTATCTGGAGCCTCACCTGAGTTCACACCAGGCCCAGGGCAGCCTTCGTTTGGCTACCAAGTAGAGTGGAGTCTGCAAGGGATTTCCATCCTATATAGGTCTGACAGATTATACCCACTCTAGCATTTCCCGTTAGGGGGCTTGCATCACCATTCAATTCAAATGCTCCTCTTTGTTGGGCTTCCACTAAGGTTCAAGTTCTCCCTCTGTCCAAACCTCCATCCTTCCCAAACTTCATGTCAGCATTTGCTGCTGGAGAACCCAATATGCCACCACTTGTGCCCTGCCCTGTTTTCTTCTCTCTACAGAAATTGTCTGTATCTAACTCACAATTCAGTCTGCTTACCCAGTGCCCTTCCTCACCACATATAGAATGTAAGCTGGGTGAAAGCAAGGCTTTTTGCTTTTCTTCTTCTTCCTTTTCCTCTTCCTCTTCTGTCTTACTTTCTTGTCCAGGGTAGGGTGTAGTGGTGTCATCACAACTCACTGCATCCTAAATTCCTGGGCTCAAGGGATCCTCCTGACTCCATTTCCAGAGAAGCTGGAAACATAGGTGTGCCCCACCGCTCCTGGCTAATTTTTATATTTTTTTATAGAAATAAGATCTCACCAAGTTGTGCAGGCTGGTCTCAAATTCCCTCAAGTAATCCTCCTGCATCAGCCTCCCAAAGTGGGATCATATGTGTGAGCCACCATGCCCAGTCATCTTTTCTTTATTATTTATTTATTTATTTAGAAACAGAGTCTCACAATGTCACCCTCAGTTGAGTGTTGTGGTGTTTGTTGCAGGAAGACGAGGTCCAGGGGAGAGAAAGAGCACCCAAACACCATGTTTATAAGAGAAAGGGCTTTATTTACTGGCTGGGAGCTTCCAGCATAGAAGAATTCCAAATGGCCATGCTCCCTGACTGGCTTCCTTTTTATCTCCAGTCAAAAAGTTCCAACCCATAGGTATCTTTTTCATTGGCCAGTTTGAATCAAGCAAGAGATGCTATTCCAGCCCCCACAGAACTACAGGATTTCACAGAAGTAGAAATTTCCAAGTTCCAGGAAGTTAAGTTTACAAATTCCCAAGAGCTGAGTCACCATGGAGAGACCCCTGCAGGTGTATCCTTGTGGTCTCCTTGTTCTCCTAGACCTCACCCTTCTCAGGTATCCTCTCGCATCACAGCTCACAGCAACCTCTAATTCTCAGGCGTAAGCAATTCTCTTGCCTCAGCCTCCCAAGTAGCTGGTGCCACCTTTCAGAGTGCTAGGATTATAGGTGTGAGCTACCACACCAGGTCCCAATCTGTATGCTTTATTTTATTTTATTTATTTTATTTATTTATTTATTTGTTTGTTTGTTTGGTTTTTGCAGTTTTTGGCTGGGGCCGGGTTTGAACCCACCACCTCCAGTATATGGGGCTGGTGCCCTACTCCTTGAGCCACAGGCACCACCCTGTATGCTTTTTATTTTAGTTTAGTTTCTACTAAGCACCAGACAACCAGAGATATGCTTTTTATTTTTATTTTCTTGCCCAATTGCCTGGACTAGACCTTCTAGTACAATGCAGATTTACATTTCCTGCCCATACTTTCCTCCAACTACCTCACTGACATTTCTACTTGGAAGTGTAATAGGAGTCTCCAACTGATTCATAATCATCTCCCCAAACCTGCTACTTCCACAGACTTCTCCAGTTCTACCCCTCCAGTGTTGAAGTTAAGTTACCCTTCACTTTGCATTCTTTCATCTCCACACTGGAACTATCAGTAAACTCTATTGTCTCAACCTTCACAGTATGTCCAAAGTCTGACCACTTCCCATCCGCTTTGTGACCACCAGTCCACTCTCAGCCTCCAGAATCTCATGCCCGGATCAGTGTAGTAGACTCCTAACTAGTTCTTCTGCTCCAACTCTTGCCCTAGACTCAGCTAAGTGATCCTTTAAAAACTAAGTCAGAGGTTGGGACTGGTGGTTCATCCCTGTAATACTCAGAAGCTGAGGCCGGTGTTAGACTGAGTGAGAGCAAGACCCCATCACCACCAAAAATAGAAAAACTAGCTGGGCATTGTGGCTGGTGCCTGTAGTCCCAGCTACTTGGGAGGCTGAGGCAATAGGATTGCTCAAGCCCAAGAGTTTGAAGTTGCTGTGAGCTCTGATGCTGTGGTACTTTACCCAGGGTAACAGAGTGAGACTCTGTCTCAAAAAGTAAGTAAGTAGGCTCAGGGCCTATAGCTCAAGCAGCTAAGGCGTCAGCCACATACACCAGAACTGGCGGGTTTGAATCCAGCCCAGGCCTGCCAAAACAACAATGACAACTATAACCAAAAAATAGCCGGGCATTGTGGTGGGCGCCTATAGTCCCAGCTACTTGAGAGGCTGAGGCAAGAGAATCACGTAAGCTCAAGAGTTGGAGGTTGCTGTGAGATGTGATCCTATGGCACTCTATCCAGGGTGATAGCTTGAGGCTCTGTCTCAAAAAAAAAAAAAAGTAAATAAGTAAGTAAGTAAATAAATAAATAAATACTAAGTTAGACCATATCACCATTCTGCTAAGAACACTCTTGTGGCTCCCACTACATTCTGAGAAAAGCAGACCTAAAAGACCAGGTTACATTTCTGACCTCACCCTTCTAGTAGTCTCCCCATCACTCACTTCTCTCCAGCCACATTGGCCTTCTTGATGGTTCTTGAACAGGCCTGGAAGTCACTAGTTCCCTCTGTCTGGAATGCTCTTCCCTCCGTACCTAACCTGCACTTGATCAACCGCCTTCCTACCCTTCACCCCACCCACTTCAGGCCTCCGCACAGATATTATCTCTGAGGCAGATTATGTGTTCCAAACAAGGCCATACCACAGTCTACCTACCCCATTCCACCTGTTCTTACAATGTGACATTGATACTGCATTGAGATATGGAGAAGTCTATGTTTCCTTCCTTTGAACCAAAATAAAGTTTAATGGCCTTGACCAACAGTGTGACAGAAGTGATGCTGTGTCTCCAAAGCTGGGTTAGAAAAGACAATTTATTTCTACTCGGCTCTCAGACATGTTCTTTTGGAGCCCTGAATGCTGCATTAGAAGTCTAGGTGCCTTGAACCCGCTTTTCTGGAGAACAAAAAGAAAAATCACAAACAGGGAGAGTGGCCCAAAGAGCCTTGGCTGTGGCCATCTCTAGCTGTTTGGGGCTTACCTGGGACAGGCCCAGACATGTGAGTGATGGAGGCTTCAGGCTGATGATCCCAGACCCTTCCACCCTCTGATGACAATGTCGTGAGAGACCCCAAGTCAGAACTACCCAGCTGAAGCACTCCCAGATTCCTGACCCACAGACATCACGAGAGGTAATAAATGCTTATTGTGTTAAGCTATTAAGTTTGGGGGGTATTACTTCCACAATGGTAGCAACCCCTTGCTATTGTGGCCTTCTCTATTTGAACTCTTTCAAATTTTAAGCCACTCCCCAACCTCATCACTCTCTGCCTCCCTTCTCTGCGGTACTTTTCTTCCCAGCATTTAACTTTATCTGATATGCCACGTATTTTAATTACTTTTGTAATGTCTCCCCAACTAGGATGTCAACTCCCCAAGGGCAGGGATTTTTGCCTGTCAAGTCCATTGCTGTATCCCCAGTGCCCAGGCCAATGCTTTGCACATAGTAGGTGCTCAATATTTGTTCAATGAGTGACTGTCTACACCTAGTAAAACTACAAATAGCATAGACGGGAATAATGAACACTAGAGTCTGGATGGTGGATGTTTCTGAGGTGGGGGAGGAGGAGCATACATCAGGGGCTTTTGCCACAAGTCCTTTTTCTTTCTAAAAGAAAAAAGAACTCAAACAAATAAGGCAAGAGGTTTCCTTTTGATAAAACATCTGTTTGCCACATTATTTTCTTATTTTCTATGATAAAAGTGTCTTATATAAAGACGATTTGTACAAGAATGTTCATAACAGCTTTCTTTGTAACAGACAAAAGTGGAAACAAATCAAATGCCCATCATTTGGTGAATAGATAAGCAAACTGTGGAATATACTCAGCAATAAAAAGCAACAAACTATTGATATATTAAATACCCAAAGCCATTATGCTGAGAGAAAGAAGTCTTACCCTAAGGAATACATATTGTGTAGTTCCATTTATAAGAAATTCTGGAACAGGCAAAACCAACCAACAGTGGGAATAACTCAGCCCTAGTCCCTTGCTAGGGGAAAGGGGCGACTCCTTACAGCCCCTGGCCTGACATTCCTCCTTCCGGTCCCAACTCAGGCCCTCCCTCACTAATTGACCTTGGGGAAGTCGTGGCCTCTCTCTGGGCCTCTCTATCCTCATAAGTAAATTCCCATAGAGGGTGGAATAGGTGACTGCTTCCTTCCATCCTGACATTCCAAGATTCTTTGATCCCTTGTAAGCCACTGCCACCTCAGCAAATCCCCTGTGCCAGCCTGCGCGTGGCTCAGGACTCTAAGGCAGGGTGAGAGTATCTGTTCTCTCTGGGCACTGGAGCCTTGGTCTTGGGCGGATCTGGATGGGGCAGAATGCCAGCCACCCATCATAAAGCACCAGGCTTGGAGGGTGGGAGATTGGTGGTCCCGCCTTACCTTTTGTTCCTGTCTCTGGGGCTTTGCAGGCCAATGAAACGCATCCCTGAGAATAAAAGCCCCTTGTCCAGAGTTCTGAGTCCTAATCCTCTTACGTATCACCAGGGGAAAGCCGTAGCTAGTGACAGAAGGGCTGCTCTGATTCCCTGCCAGCCTGCCCCTTGTCCCACACTCGGGTGCCAGCCTAGTTCCATCACAAAGGGCTACTGCCCTGTCCAAACCACACAGCTGAATGTAATCACCACTCAGGCCTCTGGGGATGAAGTGCTCAGACTGTGAGCTCTGGACAGGCTTGGATGACTCAGAAAAGTCTGAGTACTAGCCCTGTCCATAGAGCCATCAGCCTGTTCAGAGCCCTGGCTTCACCAAGTGTGGCCTGCCCCAGGGCTCTGCCTCCCTCCCCTGGGAGCATTGCTTGTTCTTCAAGTCATAAGGGGACCTGGAGTGGGTAGTCACGGGTCTCTCTTGGCTTATTCACCCCCTTTAGGAAGCCTGGACAAAGCCTCAGCCCTCAACTGAGAGGTGGGTGATGCAACCCCCCCCCCCCACTAGGGCCTCCCTGTCTGAATAGTCAAGAGACAGATACCTCCACACCAGACAGGAAGTACCATAGTACCCATGTGGCCACCTGAAGGGTACGCCAACCTGCCTGACCCCCCGCAAAAGCCAGGAAAGGCTCTGCTGTATTTTGAAGAGTGTAGGAGCTGGGCAGACAACTAGGATGGAAATGGGAGAAGAGGAAGGAGACAGAGCCTTTCAGAAGGAAGGAGCAGCAGCCTGAAGGAGACATTTGAGTGTCTGGAGCAGCTGGCAATGGCCACAGTAGGAATTATAGAATGTGAACTGTGCTCTAGAGGGTGGGGCATTTGAAAGGAGGACACAGGGAGACAGGAATTCAGGGAGCCAGAGGACAAACCAGGCACCAATTCTACCCAAACACTTAGTGGGGGAGAAGTTAAAAATTTAGTATGGGTAGGGACAGTGGCTCATATCTGTAATCCCAGCACTTTGGAAGGACAAGGTGAGAGGATCACTGGAGGCCAGGACTTCGAGATTGCTATGGGCTGTGATCATGCCTGTGCACTTTAGCCTACGTGACAGAGCAAGATCCTGTTTCTGAAAAAAAATGTAACATGTAAGCACTATAAAAGTCAATGTTTTAAAATGAAAACAAACAGCCATGAAGGAAAATGTAAAATTCACATGAATGTTAAAGATGAAGCAAAGAGGCTGGGCAAGTGGTAGTGGGGGTGATGCCTGTAATCCTAACACTCTGGGAAACCAACATGGGAGGATCTCTTGAGCTCAGAAATTCAACATAAGCCTGAGCAAAAGCAAGACCCCATCTCTACTAAAAATAGAAAAATTAAACTAGCTGGGCATTGTGGCAGGTGCCTGTAGTCCCAGCTACTCAGGAGACTGAGGCAGGAGGATTACTTGAGTCCAGGAGTTTGAGGTTGCTGTGAGCTGTGATGCCACAGCACTCTACTGAGAACAACAAAGTAAGACTCTCTCCAAAAAAGAAAAAAATGAAACAAAGAGGTTTCAAACAAGTGTGTATTTGCTTAGGACTCTGCTGGCAGGTCCTGGGCCCTGTCTCACTCTTTGGCTGTGTTTTGGATTAAGCAGGATGGCTATGTAATTAGAACTATATCTATGGCTTGGCACCTACAGCTCAGTGAGTAGGGCTTCGGCCACATACACCAAGGCTGGTGGGTTCAAGCCCAGCCCAGGCCTGCTAAATAACAATAACAACTGCAACCAAAAAATAGCTAGGCCTGTGGTGGGCATCTATAGTCCCAGCTACTTGGGACGCTGAGACAAGAGAATTGCTTAAACCCAAGAGTTTGAGGTTTCTGTGAGCTGTGATGCCATGGCACTGTAGCCAGGGCAACATAGTGAGACTCTGTCTCAAAAAAAACTACATCTAGGCAGACCACCTTGCCCATCAAGTCAATCAATCAAGGTCTCCACATTGTCTCCACAGTGCAGAGCCGGGGAGACAGGCATTTTAATGCACCATCATAAAGGCAGAATCAGAATACTGTGTTTGTTTCCTGAGTCTGAGACAAGGTTGAACTTTTGTATGTGTCCTGGGGACCTGACTAAGAGGAAAGGCCATCAAGACACTGCAGTCCTGTGGGCAGGAGGAGTCTGGGAACAAAGTCCAAGGCAGAGAGGAAACTGCACACCAAACTGGAAGAAGAGGTGAGTTGCAAGTGATGCTTTGGGACAGAAGCCACAGTGGAGGTGAGAGGAGGTGAGAGCATAGGTTCTGAGGGTCGGATATGCAGGCTATGGGCCCCAGATGGCTGTGGGGTATTCCTTTGATACAAACTATGGTGGGGGAGCCCATCCCGACTATGGATGGCACATTCAGCCTTGCATAGTCCCTAAGCAGACCTTGACCAAGGCAGACCCCATGTTGGAAACAGGGTCATTCTGGTGCTAGGAACCAGGCATGAACCCAACCATACAGGTGCCCCACAGCCTCCACAGGCAAACACTCCCAGGCTCCAGGGTACCTGGGGCTGTTTGAATCATACTTCTGTTTTGACTGCTCCCCGGACTTGCTCGCATCAAGGTCACTACTGACCTCCATGTTGCCAAACCGACAGTCAGTTCTCCTTCCTCATCATCTTCTGTGAGCATCAGCAGCATTTCACAGCTGATTGCTCCTTGACACAGGTTCACCTGGCTCCCTCACCTGCCTGTTCTACTACCCTGGCTGCTCCCTCTCGGGTTCCTTTGTAGGTTCCTCCTCTTTGCCCAGACTTCCTCACCATGGTGGACCAGGTTTTAGGCCTGGAGCCCACAGGAGCTCAGATTTCTGCTTTTAAAATAATTACTTCAGGCTGGGCACAGTGGCCTGTAATCCTAGCACTGTGGGAGGCTGAGGCAGGAGGATCCTGTGAGTGAGTTCAGGAGTTCGAGATCAGCTTGAGCAAGAGTAAGACCCTTGTCTCTAGCCAGGTAAAGTGGCTCATGTCTGTAATCCTAGCACTCTGGGAGGCTGAGGCAGGTGGATGGCCTGAGGTCACAGGTTTGAGACCAGCCTCAGCCAGAGTGAGACCTCGTCTAGAAAAATTGCCAGGCATTGTGGTGGGCACCTGTACTCCCAGCTACTCAGGAGGCTGAGGCCAGATAATCACTTGAGCCCAAGAGTTGGAGGTTGCTGTAAGTTGTGATGCCATGGCACTCTACCAAGGGTGACATAGTTAGACTCTGTCTCAAAAAAAAAAAAATTAAAAATTAGGTGTTTATGTCAGGTGTGGTGGCTCAGGCCCGTAATCCTACTACTCTGGGAGGCTGAGGCAGTTGAATTCCTAGAGCTCAGGAGTTTGAGACCAGCCTGAGCAAGAGCAAGACTCTGTCTCTACTAAAAATAGAAAAACTAGGCTTAGCACCTATTACTCAGTGGTTAGGGCACCTGCCACATACACTGGGGCTGGTGGGTTTGAGCCCGGCCTGGTCCTGCTAAACAACAACAACTACAACAAAAAGATAGCTGGACATTGTGGTAGGTGCCTGTAGTCCCAGCTACTCGGAAGGCTGAGGCAAGAGAATCACTTAAACCCAAGAGTTTGAGGTTACTGTGAGCTGTGATGCCACAGCACTCTACCAAGGGCAAAAAAGTGAAACTCAGTCTAAATAAGTAAATAAATAAATAAAAATAGAAAAAATAGCCTGGCATTGTGGCAGGTACCTGTAGTCCCAACTATTCGAGAAGCTGAGGCAAGAGCTTCTCACTCTTCTCATCACTTGAGCCCAAGAGTTTGAGCTTGCTGTGAGCTATGACACCAGGGCATGCGACTAAGTTTCACTTTGTCACTCTCAGTAGAGTGCTGTGGCATCACAACTCACAGCAACCTCCAACTCCTGGGCTCAAGTGAGTCTCCTGCCTCCGCCTCCCAAGTAGCTGGGACTATAGGTGCCCGCTACAACGGCTATTTTTTTGTTGTTGTTGCAGCCATCATTGTTGTTTGGCGGGCCTGGGCTGGATTCGAACCCGCCAGCTCAGGTCTATGTGGCTGGTGCCTTAGCCGCTTGAGCCACAGGTGCCGCCCTATTATTCCCAATTTAATAAAGCCTGAGGAGTCAGAGAATATCTTAGCCATGCAAGGGTTAAACATAACCTTCCAAGTTTCCTTATCAAAGCCACCTTCACCTACATAGGCTCTTTTTTTTTGGAGGGGTAGACAGTCTCACTTTGTCACCTTTGGTTAGCATGCTGTGGCATCATAGCTCACAGCAACCTCAAATTCTTGGACTCAAATAATCCTCTTGCCTCGGCCTCCCCAGTCTGGGATTACAAGTGACCGCCACAATGCCTGGCTAAACATGGAGGATTTAGACTAACAGGGAAGCTTGGCCTGTGGTTGGAACCCCAGCTAGCGGGAGCTCTGGCAGTGTCAGAGAGGTGGGCTTGTCACAGTCTGAAGCACAGGGCAGGGCATCCTGCAGCCCAAAGGCTAAGCCAGCTAAGCCATTGTCTGGGAAAGAGTCAGTTATCGACCTAGGAAACATCAAGAACAGGGGCTTCACAGTTTACAAAGTGTTGGTCACACTCCCTGCCCCCCTCCATCATTAGCTTGATTTTAGCACAACAGTATAGCCAGGGAGAAGTGTGGAGCCAGGTGAGACAGCCAGGCCCTGGGGCTAAGCCTGACAGAAGCCTTGGTTGGGAGTACAAATGGCACACTCAGCAGATGTGTGCCACTTCGAGTTAGTTGACAGGTGATTCTGGAGGAAAGATTGGGGCTCTAATTAATCTTTCTTTTTTCTGTTAGAGATGGGGACTCATCCTCTCGCTCTGGATTGAGTGCAGTGGCACAGTCCTAGATGACTGAAGCCTCAAACTCCTGGGCTCAAGCGATCCTCCCACCTTAGTCTCCAGAGTAGCTGGATCCACCATGCCCAGTTTCAAAATTATCTTAAAAGGTTAAAGACATAATGCTCAGTCTTTTCAAAGGCCAAGTCCAGCCCTCTGCCCCAAAACCCATTTGAACAAACAGAGTGATACTTCCATCAGAAAAATGACATTGGAGACCATTTGGGTATCAGCTCAGGATGACTCAACAGAAGGATGCGTGATGTTAGCAAGATGCCCTCAGACCCAGGCAAGAAGGGCCTTGACTCTCCCCTTGGGGCAAAAGCTCCTCAGGACCAAGACACAGCCACTGAGAACCCATCCTCATAACATACTCAGCACTAGGGATCCAGGAATCTCTTGCCTAATAGGGATGGAGTCTGAGAAGAGGCCAAGGGAGTGTGAACGGAGCTGGTACACTGTGAATTCAGGGGCTACAGTGGATCCATGAAGTATCTTTCATTACAGGTAGAGCCAGGGATACAAGAGAAGCGACCAGGCGAGGGGCAGTGTGGCTACTCTTCCAGCCCTACCACACTCTGGAACAGAACTCTGAAGAGTCTCAGAAATCTGTTTGTTTTTTGTTTATTTTGTTTTTACACAGAATCTCTCTGTCTCCCTTGGTAGAGTGCTGGGGCGTCATAGCTCACAGCAACCTCAAACTCTTGGGCTTGAGCAGTCGTCTTGCCTCAGCCTCCCAAGTAGCTGGAACTACAGGTATGTATCACAACACCCAGTGAGTTTTTTTCTATTTTTAGTAGAGACGGTGGTCTCACTCTTGCTCGAGCTAGTCTCGAACTCCTGAGCTCAGGTGATTCACCTGTCTCAGCCTCCCAGAGTGCTAGGATTACAGGCATGAGCCATTGTATCCACCAAGTAATCTAAATTAAAATTTAGCCTTCTAAGTCATTATGAAGTTTTGAAGGTCAAAGTGTGTGTGGAGTGGTCTGTGGTCGGCAGGGCCCCCACAGTCTGGGTGATGCTCAGGGAGAGACCCCCAACCACTTCCCCTCCCTTAACAACATTGCTTTCACCTGTCAGAAGTCACGTAGCCTATGCATACTTACCTTGTTATGGACAAGCAGTTTTTCCTCTTTAAGGTTGATCTCTACCCTATGTGTTACAATTTATGCAATCTTGTTAAGCTACTGTATAAAAAAAGCTGTTTCCAGTGTTCAAGGGCTGGCTGCAGTCATCAGCTGTGTCCGCTCTCCTGACCGCCAGCCTAGCTCTCAGCTCCTGTCTTTTTTTGACCTTCTCCCCATCTTTCTGGCTTTGTATTTCTTCATTTCCCACCTTTCCACTCAGGTCAGCTCTTCCACCTCATTCTGGGTTGTGAGAGATCCCTCTCTCCTGCCGGTATGCAACAAAAGTAGAGGTTTGCTTCTGGAATGGTTAGTTCAAATCACCACTTGTAAGATTTTAGACATGGCCTCCATTTGTACTCCAGTGCTGCCCAGTAAATATTGGGGTGGGACTAGGCGAGCAGGCCATGTGTGCCCCTCTGAGTTTAGACAACGCCCACAGTACTGAGACTCCCTTCTGAGCCCACTCAGACTGTCCTGAGTACCTGGAACACAGAGGGGCCAGGAGAGCTGTCACACGAAGGGTGGCCAAGGGGACTGAAGATATTCAGCCAGGAGAAGAAAAGGTTCAAAAGCAGCACTTTGATCTTGAAAAGACCATTAAATAAATAAAACGGGAGTTATTAGTTCATTGTAAGAGCTCAGAGAGTAGAACTAGGAGCAGAGTGTGACTCTATGGCAAGAAGGCTCAATAGAAAAATGACCCATCGGGCAGCACCTGTGGCTCAGTGAGTAGGGTGCCGGCCCCTATACTGAAGGTAGGGGTTCAAACCCAGTCCTGGTCAAACTGCAACAAAAAATAGCCAGGCTTTGTGGTGGGCGTCTGTAGTCCCAGCTACTCAGGAGTCTGAGGCAAGAGAATCGCCTAAGCCCAAGAGCTGGAGGTTGCTGTGAGCTGTAACGCCATGGTACTCTACCAAGGGGGACATAGTGAGACTCTGTCTCCAAAAAAAAAAAGATTGTCCTGTCCTGAGAAGCTCCCTGAATTTGCCTGGGGAAAGGCATATTGCAAATTCCCCACAGACAAGGCTCCCTGAGTGCATCTGAAACTATTCTCTAAGGGCAAATTCAGGCCGGCCCCGTGGCTCACGCCTGTAATCCTAGTGTGAGGATTACAGGCCTCTGAGAGGCCAAGGCGGTGGATAACTTGAGCTCACAGTTTCTAAACCAGCCTGAGCAAAAAGCAAGACCCCGTCTCTACTAAAAATAGAAAAAACTGAGGCAAGAGGATCGCGTGAGCCCAAGAGTTGGAGGTTGCTATGAGCTATGATGCTACAGCATTCTATCCAGGGCAACAGCTTGAGACTGTCTCAAAAGGGGCAAATTCAGGCACAGGGCAGGAGTTTGCAGTGGTACCTGGCAGACAGCTTGCCCTGCTACGCCTTGGAAGGGACCTGCCCTCTGTTCCGATTGGTCATGCTCTCATCTGCATTTTTGGCAGGGTCTCTGGGATGTGTGACAGTTCTCACATGGACACCTCATGAATGCCAGAATCTAGAGCCCTGTGCCTGGGATTTGGCATGGCCTGGGCAGCCATGGGAGCCAAAGGGAGGTCTTTTTTCCTGTGGGAACTCATTCCAGGTGCCAGCAGAGTGAGGCACAGAGCCATGTCACTTGGCTTTCTGGTGGTTACTCCTGGCAACCTTGTTGTGGCCTTGGGCAGGGACCCAGTCTGCCCCAGGGTTTCTGTTTCTCCATCTGTAGAACAAGGGTGAACTTCTGCCCTGGCAGGCCAAAGAACCGGCAGACCAGGAAGCATGCTGTCCCCTTGTGAGGGCAAAGCAGCCGCCAGAGTAGAGACAAGCAAGAGTCCGGGCCTGCCGCCTCCCAAGAGAGGCTCAATTAGAACAGCAAGCAGTTCCCACCAGAGGCTCTGGCTGACCCTCAAAGCCAGCCGCGTGGGCAGGCAGCAGCAGGCTGTGTGATCGAGGATGGTAGCTCAGGCCGCCCACTGGGCCTGGCCTCAGGAACTTCAAATGAGCACATGGAGTGCCAAGAGGGAAGAAGGCCAGTTCCCTTTCTTCTGCAGGGAAGGGATGAAGGAGCCAGCGAGAAAGCACTCAGCGAAAAGAGGGCAAACTCAAATAAAGGACCACACTTTTGAGGGCTCCTGAGACCTCCGCATAGGCCTCCCCTCTGGCCCCAGAGAAGGGTTGTCCTGGGGATCCAGAGTTGGGCTCAGAGTCATGGGCACAAATAAGAAGGCCCAGGCAGGTGGATCACCTGAGCTCAGGACTTTGAGACCAGCCTGAGCAAGAGCGAGACCCTGTCTCTAAAAATAGCAGAGGGTTGTGGTGGGTGTCTGTAGTCCCAGCTACTTGGGAGGCTGAGGCATAGAGAATCACTTGAACCCAAGAGTTTGAGGTTGCTGTGAGTTATGATGATGCCACAGCACTATGCCAAGGGCACAAAGTTAGACTCTGTCTCAAAAAAAAAAAAAAAACACAAACTATCCATCCTCAAGGAACCAGAGTCTACCATTGAATCTCAAAAATCTATATTCTGGCGTGGCATCTGTAGCTCAGCAGCTAGGACATCGGCCATATATACTGGGGCTGGTGGATTTAAACCGGCCCGGGCCTGTCAAACAACAATGACAACTATAACAAAAAAAAAGACCGGCATTGTGACTGGCGCCTATAATCCCAGCTTCTTGGGAGACTGAGGCAAGAGAATCACTTAAACCCAAGAGTTTGAGGTTGCTGTGAGCTGTGACATCATAGCACTCTACTGAAGGTGACAGCTTGAGACTCTGTCTCAAAAAAACCCAACAAAACAAAACTCTGTGTTCTAGCTCTGTGCCCATTGCTCAGTGAGTAGGGTGCCTGCCACATATACCAAGGCTGGCGGGTTCGAGCCCAGCCTAGGCCTGCTAAACAACAATTACAACTGCAACCAAAAATAGCTGGGCATTGTAGTGGGTGCCTGTAGTCCCAGCTACTTGGGAAGCTGAGGCAAGAGAATCACTTAAGCCCAAGAGTTTGAGGTTGTTGTGAGCTGTGATGCTACAGTAATCTATAGAGGGTGACATAGTGGCACTCTGTCTCAAAAAAAAAAAAAAAAATCTGTGTTCTAAGGAAGCAAGACAGAAAACAAACCAATGAGGAAAAACTAGAGAGGCAACAGTATGGTTATGGGCCCTGATCCCACAGGCAGAAGTAGGGGAGACTTGTCCAAATCCTAGCTGGAGGTCTATCTGATCACAGGGAAGCTACTTATCCTCTATGCCTAGATTTCCTTCTTTGTAAAGTGGGGGAATAATATAAGTATCTATCGCACGGGGAGTTGTAAGGATTAAATGAGTTATACACACACACAAACAAGGTGCTCCCGAAATGTATATACACTTAAGAAAGGAAAAAACTGGCTAGACATGGTGGCTCACACCTGTAATTTTAGCACTCTGGGAGGCTGAAGCAAGTGTATTGATTGAGCTCATGAGTTCGAGACCAACCTGAGCAACAGTGAGACCGCACTAAAAATAGAAAAACTAGCCGGGCACTGGGGCAGGCACCTGTAGTCTTAGCTACTCAAGAGAATCAGGTGAGCCCAAGAGTTTGAGGTTGCTGTGAGCTATGACACCACGACACTCTACCCAGGGCAACAGAGTAAGACTCTGTCTCAGAAAAAAAAAAAAAGAAAGAAAGAAAGAAAAAAAAAAGGAAAAGATTGTATTAAAATTTTAATATTCAAGTCATATTTGACTTCTGCAATCATAAGAGGTGCTCAAAGATGACTTGTTATTAGTATATACTAAGTATTAGAATTTTCATATAGTTTCTAAAAACATTTTCATATGCTTTCTTAAAATGCATATACATTTTTTGGCACATTCTGTATCTATGTGTGTGTGTGTATATGTGTATTTTATAGATGGGGTCATGTCCTGTCACCCAGGTTGAAGTGCCGTGGCTATTCATACATGTCATCATAGCTCACTGCAGCCTCCTACTCTTGGGCTCAAGTGATCCTTCTGTCTCAAACTCCTGAATAGCTGGAACTACAGGCCCAAACCATTATGCCCTGCTAATTTTTCAATTATTTTGTTGAGATGGAGTTCTTGTTATATGGCCCAGGCTGGTCTCAAACTCCTGGCCTCACGTGATCCTCCTGCCTGAGCCTGGCAAAGTTCTGACATTATAGGTATGAACTACCATGCCCAGCCTGGAATTATTTTTCTTCTAATATATTAAGATGAGGCTGGTGCCCGTAGCACAGTGGTTACAGTGCCAGCCACATATACCAAGGGTGGCGGATTTGAACCTGGCCCAGCTAAACAACGATGACAATTATGACAAAAAATTTAGCTGGGTTTTGTGGTGGGTGCCTATAGTCCCAGCTACTGGGAGGCTGAAGCAAGAGAATCACTTGAACCAGAGAGTTTGAGGTTTCTGTGAGCTGTACTGCCATGGCACTCTGCTGAGGGCAACATAATGAGACTCTGTCTCAAAAAATACATATATATTAAGATGAAAGCTTAGGGCGGCATCTGTGGCTCAAGGAGTAGGGTGCCGGCCCCATATACCAGGAGTGGTGGGTTGAAGCCTGATCCCAGCCGAAACTGCAAATAAATAATTAAATAAGTAAATTAATTTTAAAAAAAGATGAAAGCTTAGATCATTGATTTGAAATCTTTTTTTTTTTTTTTTTTTGCAACCTAGTCTTACTCTGTTGCCCTATGTAGAATGCCGTGGCATCATAGCTCACAGCAACCTCACACTCTTGGACTTGAGCAATTGTCTTCCCCAATAGCTGGGACTACAGGTACCTGCCACAATGTACCTAGCTAGTTTTACTATTTTTAATAGAGATGGGATCTTGCTCTTGCTCAGGTTGGTCTTGAACTCCTGAACTCCAGCAATTGGCCTCCCAGAATGCTAGGATTACAGGCATGAGCCACCTTGTCTGGCTGATTTGAAATATTATTATTTTTTTTTTGAGACAGAGCCTCAAGCTATCCCCCTGGGCAGAGTGCCGTGGCACCACAGCTCACAGCAACCTCCAACTCCTGGGCTAAAGCGAGTCTCCTCCCTCTGCCTCCCAAGTAGTGGGACCACAGGCGCCCGCCACGACGCCTGGCTATTTTTTTTGGTTGCAGCTGTCATTGTTGTTTGGTGGCCCGGGCTGGATTTGAACCCGCCACCTTAGGTGTATGTGGCTGGCGCCTTAGCCACTTGAGCCACAGGTGCCAAGCCCCTTGCTTCGTTTTGTTTTTGGAAATTGTCTTGCTCTGTCTCCTGGGCTGAAGTGCAATGGCATCATCATAGCTCATTGCAACCTCAAGTTCTTGGACTCAAATGATCTTCCTTCCTCAGCTTCCTTAAGTGCTAGGATTACAGGCATGAGCTACTGTACCTGGCTTGTTTTCTATCTCTTTATTGATTTTTGGTTTCCATATACTGAAGGAGGATATTGATGACTCCACCTTTGCCGTAGTTTTGGTATTTTTTCTTTTATTTCAGTTTTTGCTTTATGTATTGTGAAGCTGTTATTAAGTACATACACTTTTAGAATTGTCTTCTTAATGAAGTGATCTGTCTTTATCATTATACTGTATAATGTCCCTCTTAATCCCTGTAATATTTCTTATTCTGATGTCTTTTTTATGTTTTTAATATAGCTGAAGGAATTCTTCATCTCTGATTTTGTGGTGGTCTTTTTTGGGGAGGTGTCAAATGATCCTTTATTGAAACATTTTCCTTTTAACTTTTTAACTAGCTGGGCATTCCACAGTACCACTGTTGATATCATCTATGATGTCATGAGGGTGGCAATTGTAGCCCACTGACTGGGCATTCCCAGGATCTCTTTTATGGTTCCAGAGAGTTCTCTGGTTAAAGATCAGTGCTGCATCTGTCTGGCAATGTTGATGACCTCATCAAATATGATATTTCTGTTGTGTTTAATGTTTTCTATTTCTTTCTGTCTTTCAGTTGTTCCTCGAGGGCTTTGATGATGAGGGCAGAGGCATAAGGTACCACTTCAGTCTGGGGCCTGTCTGTTCTGGATTGTCAGTTTCACTGTAATCCTCAGAGCCTTCCAGTCACTGGTTGACTTGGCCACGTCAACACCAACTGTTTTTGGAGACAAACCCAGGGTATACATGGCACCAACTTCGCCACCCGTGCACCTCAAGTACACAACTTTGATCTCATTGGTGTCAAACTTAGGCAGCATGGTAGAAGCAGCTGGTGTCAGATGAACCCAGATTTAGGACGACCGAAGAAAGTTGCACCTTGGCCTCCTCTGAGCTGAAACTTGAAAAAGCTGTGGTGGTCTTTTTGTTATTTCCTTTTAGCATTTTTGTGACTCCTTTTTGTAGTTTCCATCTCTCTGCTCAAATCCTCCATCTTGGCTTGTCTCCCATAGCTCAGTGGTTAGTGTGTCAGCCACATACAATGCGGCTGGTGGGTTCGAACCTGGCCCAGGCCTGCTAAACAACAATGACAACTGCAACAAAAAAATAGTCGAATGTTGTGGTGGGCTTTTGTGGCAGGCAGAGCTCACATTAGTTTCTGTAGTCCCAGCTACTCAGGACCCTGAGGCATGAGAATCTCTTAAGCCCAAGAGTTTAAGGTTGCTGTGAGCTGTGATGCATGGCACTCTACCAAGGGCAACATAGTAAGACCCTGTCTCACAAAAAGAAAAAATCCCCCATCTTGTTATGTATATTGTTCATCTTTTCCATTAGGTCCTTTAAAATATTAATATGTCTCTGATAGTTTCATCATCAGGGTCATCTCTGGGTCTGGTTGTTTTGTCCCCTTTATCACTTGACAGTGGGCTATTTTTCCTTTCTGTTCATTTAGTGAGTTTTGAATGAATGCTACATATCACGTGTAAAAAAATAAATAGAGGCTTAGGTGAATAGCATTTATATCTGGAGATGGGCATGTCTCTTTTTTCTGTTATGTTTTTGGTGTAAGAGATTGAGTCGATCAAGTCAGTACTAGAGCAGGATTTGAATTTTGTTGTTGCTATAATTTCTCCAATATCAGGCTACTCCTACTTTGTTTGTTTGTTTGTTTCGTTTTTTAAGACAGAGTCTTTCTCGGTTGCCCAGGCTAGAGTGCAGCGTTGCCATCATAGCTCACTAGGTTCAAGTGATCCTCCTGCCTCAGCCTTCTGAGTAGCTAGGACTAAAGGCACACCTGGCTATCTTTTTTTCCCTTGGTAGAGATGGATTCTCACTATGTTGCTCAGGCTGGTTTTAAATTCCCGGCCTCAAACAATCATCCTGCCTCAGCCTCAAAGTGCTGGTGTGAATGACCATGCGTGGCCTACTCTTCAGTGGTCATTAACATGAGCTCTGAGGTGCTGGAGTGTTTATTTCAGTGTATCTACTCTGCATTCCACCTTCAGCATTCCGGTTTACCTGCACCTCAGAGTGTAAACTGCTGAGGTGTGTGAACCAGGGCCAGTTCCTGTGAAGGGGTTAAGGGGGCAGAAGAGCAGCTTGTCTTAGTTTTCCTGGTCCAGATCAGTCTTAGGCAGACGTTGTACACCTGAGTCTCAGTGTGGGGCTTTGTTACCTTCCTTGTCTTTCCCTTCTTGGTAGCTAAATGCTGACTTGTATCTGTGGAGTCTGGGGTGGGACAGGTTTCTGACACTCCCAAGTGACAGCAGGCTTTGGCTTTGTGCCAGTGTAGGGTTCTGGGCCAAGCAGATTGTCCATCGCTCCCCCAGGATGTGTTTTTTTTCTGAACCCTGCTTCAATGACAGTAGACCTTTGCTTGGAACTGAGGGCAAAAGAGATTCCTGCTTGTCCCCCAACAGTTATTTGCTGCAAGGTCTGTACTAAGGAGAGAACCTTACTGCACCCTTTCAGAGGCAGGTAATTTTTTTTTCTGGTGGTGGGAACAGAAGGGTTTCCTGTCCCTTCCTCCCCAGTTTAAGGCTTATGCTTCAATTGCTAGAAGAGTCTGGGAAGTGAGTTGTGTTTTGTTCCTGTGCACCGCTAACTGGAGTGCTCTCAGGTCTCATTCCCCCAGACCCCAGTTTCTTAGGAACACCAACTAGAGCCCGTGCATGGCTGCACACACTGTGTCTGGAGCTCCCAGGGACTCCTAGCTGTCCTGCTGGTCACACTCCACCTTTACAAAAGTGTTAACATTTGAACTATCCTCTTTCCTGCTTTGGTGGTGTTGTCTTCCTCTTGGGTTCTGCCATAGGTGAAGCAGTTCCCGTGCTCTGTCTCTCTTTGAATGGGCTTGTCATCCTTTAGAGTTCAATTGATCTTGTTATCTTGTAAGCTTTGATGCGCTAAAGAAGTTGTAACTGTGTAGGTTATGTGATTTATTTTTTTCTTTTCTTTCTTTCCTTTTTTTTGGGGACAGAATCTTGCTTGCTCGGTCACTCTGGTTAGAGTGCAGTGGCATCTTCACAGCTCACTGCAACCTCCAACTCCTAGGCTCTAGAGATCCTTTTCCTTAGCCTCCCAAGTAATTGGGACTACAGGTGCCTGCCACAACACCGAGCTAATTTTTCTATTTTTTGTAGAGCAGGGTCTTCCTTTTGCTCAGGCTGATCTTAAAGTCCTGTCCTCAAGTGACCCTCTCACCTCAGCCTTCCAAAGTGCTAGGATTACAGGCATAAGCCACTATACTGGACCTTTTTTCTTGCTATTAGGGTGAAAGTCATGTTCTCATGTGGCTTGCAAAAAGCTGTGCAACTTTCCTAGGTGGAAACGATTCTTCAGGAATGAATAATAAATTTGACTACATAAAAATTTGCTTTAATAGTAACTTAATTAACACTGAGTGTGAAATTTCCAGCCACTGAGTAGGAAAAGATATTTCTAACATGTATAACCATAAAGAGCTCATAAACAGGATATTTAAAGAATGTCTTTGAGGGCGGCCCCTGTGGCTCAAAGGAGAAGGGCACCAGCTCCATATATAGGAGGTGGCGGGTTCAAACCTGGCCCCGGCCAAAAAAAAGGATATCTTTGAAATATTAAGAAAAAGATAACCTAATAGAAAAATGGGCTAAAGAGTTAAGCAGGTGCTTCACAAAAGCAGAAATCCAGATTGCTATTAAACACAGTAAAAGATGTGCAATCTCATTAATAATGAAAGGATGCAAATATTTTTTCTTTTTTTTTGTTTTTGAGACAGAATCTCAAGCTGTCACCTTGGGTAGAGTGCTATGGTATCATAGCTCACAGCAACCTCCAACTCAGGCTCAAGCGATCCTCTTGCCGTAGTTTTTCTATTTGGTAGAGATGGGACTCTCACTTTTACTCAGGCCGGTCTTGAACTTGTGAGCTCAAGCAATCCACCCACCTTGGTCTCCCATAGTGCTAGGATTACAGGTGTGAGCCACCACACCTGGCCAGCAAATGTTTTTTCTTTCTTTCTTTCTTTCTTTCTTTCTTTCTTTCTTTCTTTTTTTAGAGACAGTGTCTTACTTTATTGCCCTTGGTAGAGTACTGTGGCATCACAGCTCACAGCAACCTCCAACTCTTGGGTTTAGGTAATTCTCATGCCTCAGCCTCCCGAGTAGCTGGAACTACAGGTGCCCACTACACCAATAACGCCTGGTTATTTTTTTGTTGCAGTTCAGCTGGGGCTGGGTTTGAACCCACCACCCTCAGTATATGGGGCCAGTGCCCTACCCACTGAACCATAGGCGCCACCCCGCTCTTTCTTTCTTTATTTTCTTGAGACAGGGTCTCACTCTTTTGCCCAGGCTGGTGTCCAGTGGCACAACCACAGCTCACTGTAACTTTGTACTCTTGGGCTCAAATGATCCTTCCACCTCTTCCGCACCAGTATCTGGTACTATAAACATGCATCACAATGCCTGGATAATTTTTAAATATTTTGTAGAGACAGACTCTTGCTATGTTGTCTAGGCCGGTCTCAAACTCCTGGCCTCAAGCCATCCTCCTGCTTCCCCCTCCCAAAATGCTGGGATTACAGGCATGAGCCACTGTGCCTGGCCCTGTGGAACGCAAGTTAAAATCACAATTACATACTACTTACATGCCTACAAGAATGGCTCAAGTTGAGAAAGTATGAAACTATCAAGTGCTGGTAAGATGTGGAACAAGGCAACTCCTAACTCTTGGTGGGAGTCATTTACTGATAATGACCATTTTATAATAACATTATTTTATAAGAGTCATGATAAGCTAAATTCCACCCTAGCAATTCTGCTCCTAGGTATCTACCTCAGAGTTGCATGCATTCATGCACCAGGAGGTGAGTCTTTCTGATGGACACATTCTTCTTTTGGTTTTGATAAATTACTGGCCAGAGTATTGCTCAATTTGACTGGCTATCTGATTTCTTAGGGTAACTTTGTATATCTTTGCTCCCCCCATATTTTATGCAATCTCATGGTTACACACTCAGGAGACAATATTATTTCCAAGTTTCCAAATTTGCTTTAGTGGAGTCTCTCACTCTTTCCCCGAAGCCTCTCATATGCTTGGGATGAGCTCCTGGTTTGATTACAACACTTGGTGAGAATGGTGTTCACACACCTTACCGCTCACTTGACTAGTGAAGCTTCCTTTATACCCCTGCTGGAACTCACTCTGTCCCTTGGGCCTGGAAGATGAGTTTGTATAGCTTCCTCCATGTTGCAGAATATATTCACATATATTCCCTTGAATGAATTTCATGACACTAGGAAGTAAGTAAGGTCCACAAGGCAAAGTTTCTGGTCCATTTTGTTCATTGCTATATTCCTGATACCTAGATAGTCCCCATGAAAAGGTGAGGATTTTATAAATGCCTTAGGTTTAGAGAGCATCTGTCTCCTAAGTGGAGGGAACTGAAAGCTCTGAGTCCAGTGTTTAGTGCTGTTTTTTGGAGCACAGGCTAACATTATCACTTCCACAAATGATATGAGAAAGGACAAGGAGCTGTTCATACAGTGTCTGTGGTAGGACAATGATGCTGAAATA
>CAUYQV010002326.1:0-16340 GCA_963574575.1 Galagoides demidoff | reverse complement strand
CCAGTAAAATACAAGTTTCTCGTTGGGTGTCCCTTCCAGCCGGTGCAAGGACAGAGGGCTGCATGTGTCTTAGCTCTGCTGAGACACCCCCAGGCCCTGCAGAGCCACCTTATCACGTGCAGCTGCCCCCGAGAGGGGGGTTTCTGTCCCTCTGCTTTGATTACAGCTGATTAGTAAATTTACAATGTGTTTGAATTTCACTGGGCGTACATTTCACAATGGAGAACAAGGTTTAGTCAACACTTTCATTTGCTAAGGGCAACGGTCCAGGCTTAAGAAGGCTTTTCCTAAACAGACACCATCTTCAAAAACCTCTAGGAGGCCGAGTATTAAACAGAAGCAGAACTTGAGGCTTTCTCTCTGGATTCCCTATTATGGGCATTTGCTGTTTGCTTTGCTACTGCAGCAAGTGCAGCGTGACACACCGGCCTGCGCGAGCTGCACGTGTGCACATAGAGGGGAGCTCTGCCCTGGTGCCAGCGTTCCCAGTGGCCAAGGAGAACGGTGCTGGCATTTGCAAGGGTAAAGGATTCAAGAGCGTGGACAGGATTTTCCGGATAGGTCTATGGGGTAAAATACCTACCAGCTGCCAGAGTAAATTACCAAAAAGGGCAAATGAGAAAAGTAGTCCATTCAAGAGACACCTAGCTTCTGGAGAAAAGGAAGGAAGGGAGAGGGTGGGGGGTCATGGTGTGCGACACACCTCCTGGGGGCAGGACACAATTGTAAGAGGGACTTTACCTAACAAATGCAAGCTATGTAGCAATGTACCCTCAACAATTCCCCAACAATAAAAAAGAGAGAGAGAGATGCCAAGCTTCCCAGAAGTCCGTCTTAGGTGAGGTGAACAACAGTGGAAGGTTGGGGGGAAGTCAGATTTCTGCTCTGGACCCCAAGCTACCTTGTTACTATCTCGTTGCTTCGACTTCAGAAAAATAATCTCCTTCCCCTGGCTCTCGTTTCCCCATCTGTGAAATGAGAGTGTCCATGAAGTGATATCTCAGATCATTTCTAGTTTGAAAATCATGGGAAACCCCTCTATGGCCGGCTTTACCCCCTGGGAGGCCTCGGCTCACTATAAATAACTGGTGGAAATACAGGGCTTCTCTCCAGGAGGAGAGACACAAAGGCTGATAAACACAGAGATGTGTTTATGCCCAGAGAGCGAAAGAGGTGGCAGAGAACCCCTGGAGCTATCACGGCTGATGCACCTACACCACCAAGCTCCAGGGGGACCTCTGACGACAGCCTCAGAAAAAGAAGCAGAAGACACAGCAGGTGGGGGGGTCAGAAATCTATAATTCTAGTTTGGAAATAGTTATCTTGTTGTGAGCTTTGAAAACTCATGCTTCTAAAACAAAGACAAGGCATAAAATCCAACTCATTCCTGAGCTAAGCTGTATAAGCTGCCCGTAGGCAGCTGGAAATGAAGAGCCCGGTGTGGACAGATCAGGTATGGAAATGTCCAGGGCTGTGGGTAACAAGCCGAATGGCTTCCCGGACGCCCTTCCCGTGTTCCAGAGAAGGAAGCAAGCTGGCCACAGACCAGATCCAATTTTTATATTCCTGTAAGACAGCACCAGGCACTCAGGCTTCATCAGTCCCGTGTTGGAGGAACTGAGGCCCCACATCCTGGCTGGATAACTCACATTCAATTGATTTCACTGAAAACAGCACAGATAAACTAAGAATCAGAGCACTTCAGGGCTCCTACCCAAGGTACAAATTGAAAGTCAACACTTGTCCCCATTCTCAGAATATGGAAAAGAAGAAGATGCCACCAGAAGAAAAGGATTTGACACAAATCCTTGTCAAAATTATACCTGCAGTAATGATGTTAAAAGAGCTATTGCTTTCCTAGCACATCCCCGGAGACGGTGCCTGTCAGTAGTTTACAATCGCCTCTTCACCCACCTCTGGGCGCGCTGTGTCAGTCTGGCCTGAAGGCTGTTTGTCCAAGGAATGTTTTGGAGTTTGTGGCTATGAGTCCCTCTCTATTTAGCAATGACGCCATGTGGCATTGCCTGTCAGATTAATACTTAGCAGCCTTTGTCTCTGCTTAACTGCAGCGACGTACTCACAGACCAAGACTCAGCTCCTTGGTGCAGCCCTATACACCTAGTATGAGGCTTGCCACACAGATGATGACAACTATTAGAGTTTCAAATGTGAAATCCAAGTCCTATTTGGCTTTATGCTTTTACCGAAGCTTGTCATCCAAGATCTCAGCTGCAGAAAGGACTCACCTGAGGTCCCGCTCGGTCCACAATATCCTGTCATCAAATGGGATATTAACAAATGGACGATTCTTCAGGCTTGCAGGACTGAGTCAGATTTATGGAGGCAGGTTTCCCTGTTCCTGGATAGCTTCTGATTCACATGGACCCTGAGACCTATTCTAGAAGCCATCTACATTTTAAAGACCCTGTAAAACGGCCTGCTCTGAGGATTGCATTTGAAACTGGAGCTGAAGGCCTTCTTCACTGAGAAAGAACCATGATTGTGGAGGCACTGGGGAGTGAAGTGGGGTTAGAGGAAGGTGTGGAGTCCCTGACAGTAACTGGAACAAGGGCCGGTGGGGGCAGAGATGCTGCCCTGCTTCCCAGAGGCAGGTGGTCAACCTCAAGGGCTCTGTGCTTTCCAGTGGTCCAAAAGATCCCCAGAAGCCAGAGCAAAAAGCTTTGGTGGGAAATCGGCCCTTAAAGAGGCAACACAGTCTGTCCTGAAAAGGTTGTTAGCTGTGAACCCCTAGGGGCAGTCTCCTGTGGACCTCTCAGTCTGGCTCTTGGCTCTTCTGCCTCAGAGAGGGGGCTCTCTCTGTCCCCCTCCCCTTCCAGGGGTCTCCCCACCCCACACACCCTGCCCTACTAGGCCCAGCTCTCCTGAAAGCCTCTCAGGCCTCCCGTGTCTGTCGCTGCTCTCCCCCCATCACAGATGATATCTGCACATACTCCGTGCTTCCACCTCCCCTATTAGAGCAAAGTTTCTTTGAGGCTGAGTGTGCATCTCATTGGCTTCTGTACTTTGAGTACTTGGTACACAATTGGCACATGACAAATATTCAATGGACGACTAACGGGATGAAGGAATGAACGAGAATCCTGGGAAGGTGGGGGCCCGTGAACACATTCATTCACTGAGGACCAACTGTCGCTAGACCAAGGAGCTGCCAGGATGCACAGAATGTCTGTTGTTGAACCTCATGCGGGTCTCAGTTAAGGTCCAGTTGCTCACCACACAAAATGCAGTTACTGAGACAAGCAGGATTGCCATAGAAAAAAGGAATTTTTAATAGGACAAACATCCCGTAAGGAGGACAGGAGAGGCTGCCAAATTCATCTCCCAGACCACCACTACGGGAGATGGTGGGCTTTTGAAGGCCAGGCCACAGGCCTTGGGGCAGGCCCTGTTTATCTCACAAAGGGCGACAGTGCACTGGGGGCAGGTTCCGGGGGATGGTGAATCTCAGTGGCAGGAAGTCTTCCCTAAGACCTTCAGAATCTCAACCCTTTTGCTTGCAGAAAATCCATCATTTCAGGCTCAGGCCTGTAATCACAACTGTATGGGAGACAGAGGTGTGAGGATCACTTGAGGCCAGAAGTTCAGTTTCACCATTTCCGAGAAACAACTCAGAAGATCGAGTAGTTAGTGGAGAGGATTGTAACAGTCATACAGGGATTCATGGAACCAGTTACAGAGACAGAGACATTCTCAAGCCACCCTTCTAGGCACTTGCTAGGGTGCATTGCGATTATTAGTTCTGTGACTCCCCTGTAGTCCCCCGGCTAAGTGACTCTGCATTAAAATCAGGCAGCACGGGTGGATGCAGGTCCCTTCTGGTCCCCAGGGAGATGCCTTGGACGGTCTTAACCTGTAAGATACCAGCTTCCCCAGGAAAGGGGATGAGAAGTTGACACAGACCGTCTACTTTGAAGAAGCCAGGAGGGTCCTCACAGGAAAGCTGAGGCCCCTGGAGGGCCAGACTATCTAGGACAGCCAGGAGCCTGGCTGCCCCATGCATGCTATGCTGAAGCAACAGGACAGTGACCCCGACAATGGCCAGAGCACAGAGAAGACAACTTCAGCAGGAACCTGGAAGGCTGAGTTGCAGCTTGAGACCAACGAGCTGGGTCAGGGCCAGGCCGGAGCTTCTGCCAGGTCAGACTTCTGACAATACCAGGGGGTGGGTCGGCAGAGCGCCCCAGAGCCTCAACCACACTCCCTGCCACCTACCGTTCAGGGCACATGTGGCCCTACCTATTTCTCACCATAAAGCTGTATGTGTCAACACACATCAATTTTGAAACTAGGTTTCTTGCATTTAAATCCTGACTCTGTTACTTACTAGCTGCAAGAGCTTGGGCGAAGTACGCAGCCTCTCTGTATGTCAGAGGAAACTGGGATAACAGCAGCCCCTACCCAACAGAGTTACTGTCCGGATTATGTGAGTTAACGAATGCAAACAGCGAGGCCGAGGGAAAATCTCCCCTCCTCCTTCTGAAGGTTCACTGAAACATTAGCCGACAAAAGGGGATTAACTGGGGAAAAGTCACATAAAATCTATTAACATGTACGTGTTAATAAACCTCAGAGGGTGATTACCCCACCCCCAATGGGCTATGGGAGCTCATACGCCATCTAGAGGTGACAGAAAGAATGGGGGCTTGGATGGGGCAGAACAGGTCATGACAGCGGGAGGAGGTGAGGCCTGGCGAGCAGAAGTGGTCTCCCTCTACAGATGAAACCTCACAGGGGGAAGACCTCAGAGAGAATAGAGGGTCACTATTTTTTTCAGACCTTTAAAAGTGTTAGATTCTCAGTTAACCTTTCCCAGATCCAGACAAGGATCAACACAGACTCGCTGCAGATGGAAACTTCTCCCACGAAAGACAGCTTTGCAGGGCAACTTCTGTCTGCTGGCTTTCTGGCGGCCACCGCAAATTATGTTGAAAAATATATTTGGAGGTAAACTATTTCAATTTCCTTCAGTCCCCACTTTGCAACTTATAAAGTTTCACATATTAAACATTGATAACTTTGGAGAGATTGGGTTAGAGGTTATTAAAATAAGCGAAAGGGGGAGGGGGGGTGAGAACAAATTGGGATAAGCAGAAAAGCACAAATTTAAATATATCGTCCCATATCTTCTTTAGTCGGTCCCTTGGTCCTGAGAATAGATCAGTTCAGTTAGACAGCTGTGTCCCATTCCAGGAGGGGCATCGCAGATGGGCTAGGCCTTTATATATGATGCAAGCAAACAGAGCTTTAATAAGATGCATTTCTATGGAAACAGAAGAAAAACAAAGGTTAATGTCTGGAGTTGTCTATAGACTAGGTTTTTTTTAGTCTCTGAAACATCTTCAGATTACAGAGCCAATCTAACAGATTTTTATGGATTCTGGTTTGAATTAGGTGTTCAAGGAAACTTTCTGGGCAGTTTGTACGTCAGTACAAGGTGCTGTGATTTCTCCCTCAGTTGATTTAAGTTGTCTAGCTCTAGTCTAGAGGGCATTAAGGAAAGAGCAGTTTTAATTTCTAATGATTCCAAGTTCAAAATGTGGAAGAAAACATTGAAAGCATTAGGCTGGAAACTTGAATCCAAAAAAGAATTCAGAAGTGAGTCCAAATTATAAGCCAACAATAAAAACTCAAAAACAATGAACAAGGCTAGAATCTAATAACAGATGTATTATAGTTTTCTTTTGAAATAGAATTTCTCTCTCTCTCTCCAGTTCCCCATTTAAACTAAAGGCAAATCATAGAAGGACTGATTAATTTAAAAAATAAGTTTAAGTCTTATTATACTTGGTCTGATTATTTGCATAAAGTACAAGAAGAATAGTAGTAGGCCATAGAGGCTTTTTTTAAATTCACTTTTTTTATTATTAAATAATAGCTGTGTACATTAATGCAGTCATGAGGTACAATGTGCTGGTTCTATATACAATCTGAAATATTTTCATCAAACTGGTTAACATAGCCTTCATGTCATTTTCTTAGTTATTGTGTTAAGACATTTATATTCTACATTTAGAAAGATTCACATGTACCCTTATAAGATGAACCATTGGTGTGGTCCCACCTATCACCCTCTCTCCACCCATCCTCCCTCCTCCCCTGCCCTCCCTCTCCCCTTTCCCCATATTCTTAGGCTATAATTAGGTTGTAGCTTTCATATGAAAGCTATAAATTAGTTTCATAGTAGGGCTGATTACATTGGATACTTTTTCTTCCATTCTTGAGATACTTTGCTAAAAAGAATATTTTCCAGTAACATGGATATTTTGATTAAAAGAAAAATCTAAGGGTAATCAACACTTTTACCCTTTCCCAAACAAAATGGCATTAGAACACATCACATATAATCAATGTTCTCTCAAGTTATATGCTATTGTTGTCAGTATTTGCTTTTGTTTTTCTTTAATTTGAAAAAGTAGATAATTTATACAATCAAAAGTGTTTTGATATACCTACATTTTTACAGAAGGCTCTACTCACCCTTTCTTTCTACATTGGAGACTTTTTATTTGGTATTACTTCTGAAGCTCATCTTTGAGAATTATGTTTTATAAAATTCTATTGGTGTTAAATTCTGTTCTTTTCTTTTAGTGTGGCTATGTTATTTTCCCCTCTTATTCTTGAAAGATAATTTTGCCATGTATTCTATTGTAGGTTGACAATTGTTTTTACTCAGTTCATTAAAGATCTCATTTATTGTTTTTAATTTTTGATGTAGAAAAATCACACAGTGAGGTTATTTGATATGCATTTGTAGAAATGTCTTTACATTCTAGATCTAGATGCTTTATAGATCTTCTGTCTTTGAAGTTTTGCAGTTTCACTAAAATGTGTATCTAGACAGGTATTTATTTTTATTTATCTTGCCTGGGATTTTTTTTTTTTTTGACTTTCAAAATCTGAGGATCAGCATTAATTTAACAGTTCTGAGAACTTTCGGTCATTATTTCTGTAACAATTGATTGTTCCAAATTCTCTATTATTCCTTTTGAAACTCCTATATGACATATGTTAGAGTTTCTCACTCTGTCTTCTGTGTCTCTTAATTCCTTTTCATAATTTTTCCTGTGGTCGCTGTATTGCATGCTTCATAATTCATCCAGATTTGTATTCCATTTCACTGAATTTTTTTTTTTTTTTTGCAGTTTTTGGCCAGGGCTGGGTTTGAACACGCCACCTCCGGTATATGGGGCTGGCACTCTACTCTCTACTCCTTTGAGCTACAGGCACTGTCCCATTTCACTGAATTTTTTCCTTAGCCATGTCTAATCAGTTAACCCATCCACTAGAGTTTTCATTTCAGTGATTTTATATATATATATATATATATTTTTTTTTTTTTGCAGTTTTTGGCTGGGGCTGGGTGAACCTGCCACCTCTGGCTTATGGGGCTGGCGCCTTACTTCTTTGAGCTACAGGCGCTGCCCAGTGATTATATTTTTATTTCTGGAAATTTCAATTTGGTTATTTTCACATCTGTTTTGTTGATTTCTATAATTTTTGTTCCTTATTTATATTTTTAAGCCTCCTTTGGGATATGTAGGGATATGTTCAACATTCTTTTTTTACTCTTAGACAATGTCTCAATTCTAAGATCAATTCTGCTGTTAATTGCTTTACGTTGGCAGTTCCTCATGATGTGTTGTGATATTTTACCATAAGCACATATTCTGTGGAACCGTATTTACAGAAAGTGGCTAAGAATTGGTTTGGGGTTGGGTTTCTCTGAAGAGAGGAGTCTTTGCTTCTGATGTTGACTGGCATTCTACCAACCTGAAACCCAAACTTCTAACCATAGCCTGTGTGAAAACTGGCTTGTGGTTATACATTCTCAAGGAAGATTGATTTACTGTTACTTTGGTGTTTTTCCTTCTGCACACTGAATCTGTTTCTCACCCTTATAATGAGATAAGACCTTGGACCTTCCAGGTATGATGTTGGGATCTCAATTAAATTTTCCTCCTTAGGTGGATCTTAGACTTTACCTCTTGTGTGCTATGCTAGGACCCAGGACAGCTATTAAATGAAGCTCAAGGTCACCAGGATTGGCAGATGCCATTAGAGCAAATCATGGGCTCCATACTGGTTTACCTTGCAATGATTGTCTCTTTTACTAATTTTTGGTATCTGAAAATCCATTAAGAAGAAAGAAAAAAAGGAAAGGATATTTAGACTTCTCATTGCTTTCAGTGGGAAGGTAATTGAGGTCTGATGCACCATATTGCTAGAATCAGAAGTCAAATTAGAAGTTATATATTTTTAAAATCACCTAACATAATATCAAAGATATTCCACATAACATTTGTGAACATCATTATAATAGTAAATAGAGGTGTTAGCTATTCCTTCAGAGTTATACATTTATCTCCGTTTATAACAGGAAATGATTCCTGTTATAAAAACACATTTAAATAGTACTTTTTAATACATTTAAAGTTATTTTCATAGGGCAAATTGTCAGTGTAACATTGCCAAGACAAAAAAGAGGCGTGTTTTCAAGGCTGTTGATAAACTTTACAAAAGCACTTTCAAAAGGGTTGTGTCAATTTATCATCAGTAAAAATGAAGGTGCTATATATCCTCATCGGTATTTGTGTTGTTATTCATATATTTTAATTTGATAAGGGAATTTTTCTTAAAAACAAAAGTATGCTTATCGTCTTAAAAAGCAATTTGTGATTAAATTAAAAAATTGTTCTCTGAATTTGCATGTTTATAGATAAAATTACATTTTTTTTGAAGTAAATACAGAAAGGATAATCTCTTGAGTTGGGTGATGAAAGAAATGTTATTTGACAACTGTAGAACATATGGTTGTTGGGAAGGAAAGACTTCTCTCCCCCCCACCTCCCCTCTGGTGTTTAGGGAAAAGATTTTAAACATCTAATATATCTTATCTTGACAACATCTTCTTCTGGGGATTCCTAGAGGTGACCTAGTGTCCTCAAATGAATCCTCGTGAGCTTCTTCCTTTAATCCACTCCATGTGGGAAAAAAGCTGTACAGTCATTTCCCCCTTGATGAAAGAAAAGGGGAAAACTATAAAAAACTGTAAATCCTAAAAAAGTGAAAACCCTATTGCCCCTTGGGATTTTTTTTTTTTCTAACTCTAAAGTGAAAACACTTTGTGCATGTGGATGACAGCCTGAGGGAGAGAGAAAACTCAGGAATCAATATTCTGAATTTTTTAAAGAACAGACACAGTTTGTCCGACTTAGAGTCATTTTTATGTGCAGACAGTATAAGACATCCATCCCCTGGAAGGTGAGCCTTTGTGGCAGCAGCAAAAGCAAGAGGCTGCCTCTTTGCCGTCAGTTCCACCACCAGCATTTATAACTGCAGGTCCCCCAACACCTGCTCCCTCCTAACATCACCTGAAACTGTCTTCCGGGAGCCTCAAACCTTTGTTTCCAAGTCAAGTGCCTTTTCTTCTCCCCCCTCCCCTGGGCGACTGGTTGCCTCTCAAGCAACCCCCCAGGCAGGCTTGATGGGTGCCTTTCTCTGAGAGCTGGCCAGCAAACCTGGCTCCTGACAGCTTTTCAGCCTTCTTTGTTTCCCTGAAGTGACTGTCAGCAGCTGCCTGCCTGGGCTTGCCTTCTCTGTGTCCCAAGTGGGATGGGCTTAGGAGTAATTCTCATGCAAGGTTGCAACAGGTATCTCAAGAGCCATCATGATTCTAAGCATCACCCTGAAATATAATAATTGCTGTTTTCTAGTTAAATTCGATTTTTAGAACACCCTAAAGGCTGTTCTATTTGGATTCTGACAGACTGACTTGGTGGTAATTAGCCAATCATTCTGATTGGAAAGGTCAGGTTTGCCCGACATTACCCAGAAGGACACCTGCATCTTCAGAGGGAAATGGATTATACTTTGAGTTGTTTGTAAATGTTTGATTTATTTTCTGACAGCCTGTTGCTCTTTACCTACAGCCGTTGCCTGTCTCTTGGTTTTATCATGTCTCTGACTTCCAGAAGAAGGAAATTATTTTAGTTCATGCCCTCTGAGACTCAGCAAATCCCTTTAACAATTTCAAGCTTCAGGGGAGGAAAAATCAGCTGCACTCTTAGGTTTGGGTTCATCTTCAGGTGATATGATTGGGCATGTGGGGCCTGTGCCTATGCTGTGATTGAACCATTTCAGAGGGGACCATGGGACAGGCATGAGCGTCCAGGCTTCCTGGAAAGAAGCCTTTCTATTTCCAACCCCTCTGTAATATGGTCAATCATACCTCTTATCTTTTTGATTATTTATTTATTTATTTAAGAGTAGAAGTTTTTTTAAGAAGTATAGAATGTGAAAGAACAAAGTGTCAGATTCTTGATATACTTTAAAACATGCTTCCCTAGGGCAGTGTTCTTCAAACTTTTTTATCGCACAGCACACTTGAACCTATAGTTAAACTTTTGCAGCACATTAAACTATGTTGATAAGAAAAGAGTAAAAAAAGAATATACTTACTGTGCTTTGAACTTCTTTCAAAAATAATTTAATTAATGATCTTTTAAAAATTTTCACACCACATCTAAGTTCCTCTCATAGCACGCCAGTGTGCCGGGGCACACCAGTTGAAAATCACTGCTCTAGGATCAGCTACAGAGTATTACATGTAGCCAGAAATTATCAGTAAAAGGCTTTTGGCTGGGCAGAGCTTAGGTGATTGTCTGATTCTGCTACTTTTTAGTTGAGAAAACTTGGCTGTTTCACCATTTGTAAAAATGGGATGGTGACTACCAGGTTCCCTACCGTAATTGCTATCTGTAGAAATATGGTCATTGCTGTATTTGTTAGAGAGTTGATTTTAGGAATGTCTATACCAAGAACACTGTAAGATACTCTCTTTTTTTTATTAAGGTCATTAGAGTATTAACTGACAGTGTCTAAAGGCTTTTCTTAGACTTTTGATGAAATTACTTGCAACTTCTATATTTTTTGTTTTTGCATTAAGAAAAATTCCTCAAGGTTATAGATTCTTTTCATTTACCAAAAGTAATAAAAAGTACTACTAAAGTTTTTCTGATGACAAATGTTCCAGGTTCAAACTCTGGGAAATTTAAGAGGGAAGGGTAAAAGGAATCATATCAAAGAAATCAAGTCAAGCACTTGAGGACAGATTATATTAATATAACCCTGCACTCCTACCCCCAAATTTGTCTTACTTAATATACTTTATCTTAATTGTGAGGAAAATACAAAATCCTGCTTTCACCTCTCTCCTCCTGGAGTCTAATTTTCACATTTAGAGCCATGAAGATCTCTTAAATACATTAAGTCAGATCATGTTACTTTCCTAATTAAAACCCTCCACGGATTCCAATTGTACTTCAAGTAAAAAGTCAGGGTCTTTACAATGACCTATAAAATCCAACATGACCTGGCCCCCTGTTAATTCTCTTCCTCTTTCCCCCCTCATGCATTGTTTTATAGGCATGAACTCTTCTCCCTGCCTTTGCTTGTACTTCACTCTCTGCTCAGATCTCTCCCCCCACAAGTAGCTGCCTGGCTTGCTGCTCCTTTTCCTTCAAATGCCATCATTACAGTGAGGCTTTCTCTGATCCCACCATTTGAAGTGAAATCGCTCCCTTCCCCAGCTCCTCACTCTCCTTTCAGAATTCATTTCTCCCTATGATGTTTGTCTTCTTCTAATACACTATATAAGTTAATGATTTAGTTGTTTTGCAATTTAATGTCCGGAAGCTCCCTGAAGGCAGAGATTTGGTTAATTTTGTCAATGAATGACTCCCTAGTTCCTGGATCCATGCCTACAGCACAGCAGGCAACTTGATGAATGTTTTTTAAATTACGGATGATGGATTTTATTTATTTAGTTATTTACTTTTACATCTAGCCCTCCTTTATTTTACACAGTAGCAGATATGTATACTAAAACACTGCCCTGCACCTCCTCTTCAGATCTTCCATGCAGAATCTCCTTCCTTTTCACACTGCAGAATATCTATCCTGTCCATGCCCTCCATCCATTGCACCAGTCCCCTGTCCATGGAGGTCCTTCTAGTCCTGTGCTTCAGTAAATCTTCTTTCCTTGTGCAAGATCTGTGGAATAAGATCCTTACAGTTCTTGAGATTAGTAGTCTGAGCTCAATTCACGGTATCAGCAGGACTAGCTTCTTCTGGAGGCTTCAGGAGAAAATCCATTTCCTTCATTTTTTGCTTCTGGAGGCCACAGCATTCCTTGGCTCATGGCCCCTCTCTGGTATCTCTCCAGTCTCTTGTTTCCACCCTCACATCTTCTTTATTTTCTGTCTTTTTTTTTTCTAATTGTTTTGGATTCATTGAGGGTGCAAAGAATTAGGTTATACTGATTATATTTGTTAGATAAATTCCCTCTTATATTTGTATCCCACCCCCAAGAGGTGTGTCATACACTTTGACCTCCACCCACCTCTCCCTACTTGCTCATTTCCCTACTTCCCCCTCCCTTGTATTAGCTGATCTACTGTTTTCATATTAGAATTGAGTACATTGGATTCTTGCTTCTCCATTCTTGTGATGCTTTACTAAGAACAATGTGTTTCACCTCCATCCAGGTTAATACAAAAGATGTAAAGACTCCATCTTTTTTAGTGGCTGAATATTATTCCATGGTATACATAAATCACAGCTTGTTAACCCATCCCTGGGTTGGTGGGAATTTAGACTGTTTCCACATTTTGGCAATTGTAATTGAGCTGCAATCAACAGTCTAATGCAAATGTCCTTATGATAAAATTATTTTTGTTTCTTCTGGCTTGATGCCTTATAGTGGGACTGGGATGTTTAACTTGAATTCTTTGAGGATTCTCCATACTTTCTTCCAAAAAGGTTGTATTAGTTTGAAGTTCCACCAGCAGTGTAAAAGTGTTCCCTTCTCTTCACATCCACACCAGCATCTGCAGCTTTGAGACTTTGTAAGGTGAGCTATTCTCACTGGGGTTAGGTGATATCTCAGGGTGGTTTTGATTTGCATCTCTCTGATAATCAGGGATGATGAACATTTTTTTAATACTTGTCTTGCCCAGAGGTAAATGGTATTGTTTACTCTTTCTCTGTTGATTAATTTGAGTTCTCTGTAGATTCTAGTTATCAACTCCTTGTCAGATTGATACACTGCAAGTATCTTTTTCCATTCTGAAGGTTGTATTTTTGCCTTATTTGTTGTGTCTTTAGCTGTGCAGAAGCCTTTCAGCTTAATTAAGTCTCATTTGTTAATTTTGTTATTGCAAAGCCACTGAAGTCTTTGTCATAAAATCTTTCCCCAGTTCAACAAGAGTTTTCCTGACATTTTCTTCTAATATTTTTATCATTTCCTGTCTTAGATTTAAGTCTCTTAGCCATCCTGAGTCAATTTTTGTAAGGGGTTAAAGGTATGGGTCAAGTTTCAGTCTTTTACATGTGGTTATCCAGTTCTCCCAGCACCATTGTCAAATAGGGATTCTTTTCCTCACTGTATGCTTTTGTTTGGTTTATCAAAGATCAGATAGCTATAAGAAACTGGTTTTATCTCTTGGTTTTCTATTCTGTTCCATATGTCTATGTATCTATTTTTGTGCCAATACTATACTGTTTTGAGTACTGTGGACTTGTATGATAGGCTGAAGTCTGTTAGGGTGATGCCACTGACTCTGTTTTTATTACTAAGAATAGTTTTAGCTATATGGATTTTTTTTCTGGTTCCATACAAAATGAAGTACTATTTTTTCCAGTTCTTCAAAATATGATGTTGGAATTTTAATGGGGATTGCACTTAATCTGTAGATTGCTTTGGGTAGAATAGACATTTTGACAATGTTGATTCTTCCCAACAAAGAGCATGGTACGTTCTTCCGTTTGTTAGTGTCTTCTATCATTTCTTTTCTTAGGGTTTCATAATTCTCTTTGAAAGGATCTTTCACTTGTTTTGTTATGTATATTCATAAGTATTTCATTTTCTTTGAAGCTAGAATGAAAGAAATTGTATCCTTGATTTGCTTCTCAACTTGGCTGTTATTGGGGTATACAAAGGTGGCTGATTTGTGGACACTGATTTTATATTCTGAGACATTACTATATTTGTTGATGACTTCCAGGAATTTTGTGGTTAGTCTCTGGGTTTTTCTAATATCTTCATCAAAGAGGGAGAATTTGACCTCCTCTGCCCCCATTTGGAAGCACTTTATATCCTCTTGCCTGATTGCAGTGGCTCGAACTTCCAGAATTATGTTGAATAATAGTGGCAATAGTAGACATCATTGTCTGGTTCCAGTTCTAAGTGGAAAAGCTTTCAGTTTTACTGTGTTCAGCATGATGTTAGCTGTCACTTTATTATAAATGGCTTCAATCAGCTTAAAAAACATGCCACTTATGTCTATTTTCTTAAGTGTTCTTGTTAGAAAAGGATGCTGAATTTTGTCAAATGCTTTTTCTGCACATCTTGAAAGGATCACATAGTTTTTGTTTTTGCTTCTATTGACATGGTTTATTACATTTATGGATTGCATATAAACCAACTTGCATCCCTTGGATGAAGTCTACTGGATTGTGATGTGTAATTTTTTTAATGAGTAGCTACAATCTATTAAACTAAGATTTTGTTAAGTAATTTTGCATTGATATTCATTAGTGAAATTGGTCTGTAGTTCTCTTTTTTGGTTGGGTCATTTCCTGGTTTTGGAATCAAAGTGATGTTTGCTTCATAGACTGTGTTGGGAAAGTTCCTTCCTTCTCAATGTTTTGGAATAGGTTCTGCAGTAGTACAAACTCATCTTTGAAGGTGTGATAGAATTCTGATGTGAAGCCATCAGGTCCTGTTTTTTATTTTTATTTTTTTTTGTTGTTGTTGGAAGCCTTTTTACTGTTTCTGTAATCTCCGTGCTTGATATTGGTCTTCTCAAGAGATTTCTTCCTAGTTAAGTCTAGGAAGATGGTGTGATTGTAGGTATTGGTCCATTTCTTCCATATTGTCAAATTTGTGGGCATAAAGTTTTTGGTAGTACTCAGAATCTTGTATCTCTATGGTATTAGTTGTTATTTCCCCCTTTATCATTTCTGATTTAGGTTATTAAAGATTTTATTTTTGTATTTCTGTTTAATCTGATCAATGGTTTATTGATTTTATTTATCTTTTCAAAGAACTAACTTTTTGTTTAATTAATTTTCTGAATGAATATTTTCTTTTCAATTTCACTTATTTCTGATTTAATTTCTTTTCTTCTGCTAGGTATGGGATTGGATTGCTCTTCCTTTTCCATCTTTTAAGAAGATTCAGTAGGTTATTGATGTGCTCTCTTTCTGTTTTTGGGTTGTAGGTATCTAATGCAACGAATTTCCCCCATATGACTGCTTTTGTAGTGTCCCACTGGTTTTGGCAGCTTGTGTCGTCATTGTTGTTATGCTCAAGGAAGTTAATGATTTCCCTTTTTCTCTCTTCCTTGACCCAACTGTCATTCAGCATAAGGTTGTTTAATTTCCATTCCTTTGTGTGGGGATGACAATTTTTGTTGGAGGTGAGTTCCACCTTTATTGTCTTGTGCTCTAAGAAGATACAAGGTAAAATTTCAATTCTTTAGCTTTTGTTGAGGTTTGATTTGTGTCCTAGGATATGATCTATTTTGGAGAATGTTCCATGGACTGATGAGAAGAACACAATATTCTTTAGCTTTGGGATGGAGTGTTCTATATATGTCTATCAAGCACAGTTTTTCTAGGGTCAAATTTAAGTCCCATGTATCTTTGTTTAGTTTTTGTTTAGAGGTTTGTTTAGGTCCAGCTCTGTCAGAAGGATGTTGAAGTCCCTGATTATTATGGTGTTGTGGGATATCATATTGCTCAGACCTATTAAGGTCTGTGTTGTAAATCTGGGAGCATTTAAGTTGGGTGCATAAATACGTAAAACTAAAATGTCTTCTTGTTGTTTTGTTCCTTTAACCAGTATAAAGTGTCCATCTTTGTCTTTTTTAACTTTAGTTGCTTTAAATCCACTTGTATCTGCTGATCATAACGCTGATACAACTGTATAAGATAAAGACTGGATGCCTCTGCTGACTTCTTTGCCCTCAAACTCTGCAGGGTTGGGATTCTGAATCTCTCCTCAGCCTGCTTAATAGACATGCCTTGACCTTTCCAGCCATGTCCCTTGTTAATCAGTGGCTTTCCCAGGAAAACATGTGTTGCTCAGATGTTTTTAGAGGTAGCTGCCTGCTTATCAGTTATGCTAGAACTGGCCTTGCCCTTGGACCCTAGGGCTGAGCCTGGAGGGCAGCTCTCTCACAATGGGTATGCCTGGCCTGTTCTGCCCTGGCTGCTCTGTCCTGGCCTCTTGGCACTGTTCAAATTTACTTACTCAC
>CAUYQV010002325.1:0-37306 GCA_963574575.1 Galagoides demidoff | reverse complement strand
ACCACAGACGCCTGCCACAACACCCAGCTATTTTTTGGTTGCAGCTGTCATTGTTGTTTGTCGGCCTGGGCTGGATTCAAACCTGCCACCTTAGGTGTATGTGGCTGGTGCCTTAACCACTTGAGCCACAGGCGCCAAGCCCCTGGGCTGATTTCTGATCATTCAAACCTTCAACAGTTTTTTAAATGGTAGTGGAAGAATTCCGTATCTGGTGGGCATTTCCACAGGATGGGGTAGTTCTCTACCCTATTAAAAAAGAATGAAGGTCTTTGGATTAAATTTCAGTTAAGTACTTCCCTGCAACCCCCCAACATCCACCCCGCCTTGCCCCCACTAACTCCTTTGGACAGTATTCATCTGGACTTCAAAAGAATAGGAGATGCCAGCAATTGTTTAATAAACATCAGAAGTCTCAGAAAAGCACACCAAAAAGACCCCTTAGGATATTCTTATTTACTATTCTTAACCCAAATATGAGGAGAACAAAGATGTTACCCAGTATTTTCCATGCTTGCCTGACCAAAGAGTCACCTGGGTTGGGCATTGTTTTTTTGTTGTTTGTTTAAACAGACAACAGCCTAGAGTGCCATGCATTAGCCTAGCCCATAGCAACCTCAAATCCCTGAGCTCAAGTGATTCTTCTGCCTCAACCTCCAGTAGCTGAGATTACAGGCACCCACAACAAAGCCTGGCTAATTTTTTTGCCATTTTAGTAGAGATGGGTTCTCGCTCTTGCTCAGGCTGCTCTCAAACTCCTGAGCTCAAGAGTTCCTCCTTCCATGGCCTCCCAGGGTGCTAGGATTATAGTCATGAGCACCATGCTGGGCCTGTGTTGGCATTGTTCAAATACAGAGTCCCAGGCTCTTCACTTAGAGATGGAGATTCAGAAATCTCTAGGCAAATGGTTCGGAGGGCCTAGTGGTAAGCTGGAATTACAACTTTCACCAATACCTTCTGTGTGTCTTAAGACCAGGCAGGCTTGGGGAACACTGATATATATACCCTGTGATAAACTTGCATGGAGAAGAGCTGGCCTGACAGCTCCACCCCTGCCCCTCCGCCCCATCTCCCCAGAGATTTCCGAATCTCGATCTCTAAGTGAAGAGCCTGGGACTCTGTACAAAGCCAGAGACAACATGACTTCTCAGAGTTTTAGTCCTATGTAATAATATGAAGTGGTCTCAGATGTTAATAGTAATTCCCACTAATTGATTCCTCTAATAGTTCATTACCGTGACATTTTGATCTAGTGTCCTATAATGAAGCATACTGCAGTTGCCAATGACAGAGCAAATCATTTGTTACATGAGTTAGGGAACCAGAAAAGTTGAGTTCAAGGCATTACTCAAATATAGGGGCTATGTGTGTACATGTGTGCGTATGAGAATGAGCGCTGCCAGGCACAGAGGCTCAGGCTGGTAATCCCAGCAACCAGGGAGGCCTAGGCAGGAGGATTGCCTACGGCCAGGGCTTCAAGCATAAGTGCTATGCTAGTTTCTTATGGACTTAGGTTAACATTTTTTGACTCACCGATGTTCTCATCTGTAAACCTGGGATAGTAATGCCAATTCTGTGTGAATTAAAGGAGAGAACGTCTGTAAAGTTAGCGTCTGGCACCCAGGGAGCATTCGGTAAGGGTAGTTTATTATCAGTATTGTCAGGATTTAAATCTTTATGATCAGATGATATCAAATCAAAAGTTTGTATCAAATTTTCATTTTGGGTAAAAGTATGTCCTTGAACAATTTAGTTTTGGTGTCACTGCATGTAATTACACTCCAACAGAGTTTTTCTAGGATGTCTAAAATTGTTTTATTTCCTAACTCTCAAGTGACAAACTGCTGGTCTGCAGATGTCTTGTTTGGTCTGTACATTTGAAAAAGACAAGTTAGCTCCAAGTTTACATATCTAGAGATTTCACCCTCAAGTTTGGATTCCCAGGTTTTCTAGAAAAATCAGACATTTGAGTGCAAGGACCCTGTTCTCTATACCTACAGCTGCTGGAGTTGAATGGGGGCTGCTCCTCTGAAGGGGGCGCACATGCTCTAGTTTGGCTGTCTCTTACTAATTAATGCAACTTGCCTGGCCCTTGTAGACATCCGAGTTAGTCCCCTCATCACCTGTGGTGATGTCTTATTTTCTCATGGCATCTTTATAACATCAGCTCTTTACCTGCTTTGTAGGTCATAAATGGATGGATGGATGAATGGGGAAAACAGCCGCTCAGCTGCCCCTCCCCACCAGTAGACTGTTCCCAGCCAGCCACGCCTGCAGACCCCACCTTCTGTGATTCTCTGATAGCTCCTGAATGAAGTCCAACCCCTAGCTAGTCTTGCAGTCAAGATCAGGTCCCTTTTCTCAGCACCCTCTAGTCCAATTCCACCTTCCTTGGTTTCACTCCACCTTCTTTTCACACTTGTGCTTGTCCCCAGTGAAAACCAGCTGCATCCCACACCACGCTCCGACCTTGCCTCATGCTCTCCTAGCCTGGAGCTGTTCTCCCTTCCCTGTTCCTCTTCTTGCAAAGCCTACCCTGTCTTTCAAGTGCCTCCTTCCCAAGGAAGATTTTTCTAATATCCCCACCTAGATATGATCCTTTATCATTTGGCATTTTGGTAAACCAGAATGCATATTCTGGTTTGTAAGGATGAAATGATGCAGGTTCCTTGGACTGCAGTTAGATACTAATGCATACATACCTTAATTCACTGCCAGATATGCAGAGACCCCTGCCTCCTTTCTCCCCAGCAACTCATGGCAGTAACCATGTCACTTCACTTAACCTAGTCAGGGATGTTATGATACATTTAAGTACAAAAATAGATTTCCATTCTAAGGAGAAAATGCTATTAATTAATAATCTTTCTTCCTCATCTTGTTCCAACACCAAAATATATTCTTTCCCAAATAGTTGTTGTGAGCCCTCCTTATAAAACTTAACTGAACATTAGCCTTTACCACGTCATTTACTTGACATCTCAGTGGCTTAGTTGCTTTGGGAAGCAGAGAGAGTACAGTCTGCAGTGTGGTCACAAGGATTAAATGAGTTATTGCAGGCACGGTGTTCAGTACAGTGCCTGGCACACAGCAAGCTCTAAGTGGATGGCTATTATTATGTAGAAACTCATCTCACGTTTGAAAATATTTTAGAGGTGGCTTCTTTTACTCTATTTTTCTCAAATGCTTTTTAGAAAAGAGCAGGTCAAATACTGTGGCTTGTCTGCCCTGGATTAAAGAAATGTATTTTGCTCAAAGAGAAAAAAAAGAAAAGAAAAAGGGTTATTTTAAATATCAGTGGTTTGGGCAATAGTAGCTTTGAAAAAGTAAACTTTCATGACCACCAAGGTGATGACTGATTCAGAAGATACCAATGGATGTTAAAACCACTGGGGGAGAGGGGGTTGAGGAACAGGGTATTACACAGTCTCATACCATTGGCCTGCAGATTTCTCATCAATTACAAAGGGAGAAGCTTTGGAGAAATTTCATATACATTACTTCACTGGAGAGGCCAAATCGCCATCACTAATATGGGTCAAAGTGACCCCTATGATGTGATGCCTCGAGGACACAGCATCACTCTGTAGTATTCTTCTCCCATCCCCCTCAAGTCAACCTGCCTCTACCAATGAGGGACCAATCAGACACACCCAAATTGTGCAAAAATTGACAAGACAACTGACCTGGACTCTACGTAAGTTGAGGTCATGGAAAGACAAAGCAGTAACAAAAAGGGACATTACTGACACATGCAACGCACGATCCTTGACCAGATACTCTAGGGGGAAAAATAAGCACAGCTATTAAAGATCATTTTGGGGATAGCGGTGAAATCTGAATATGAACTGTATCTTGGATAATAAGAGGAGTGAAAAAAAGATTGTGACTCAATTGTGGTTTTATTGCTCTCTTTCTATAGCACTTTAGTATCTGGGAATCTGTATGTTCTCTAAGATCTAAAAAGGTGAAAATTACAAGTTAAATGCTTGCTCCATTGACTTAGAGAGTTTTTACAGAAAGAATGTGCATTTGGGCTGTAGTCATACAAATGGATCTAAGAACTTATAAAAGAACAAAGTGGGTATCTGCTTGGGACGGTACTAACTACATGTAAGATGTGCTGGGGGATTGTTAACTCTGACAGTCCTCAGAGTCCCAAAGTGAGCCCCTTGCGTTATGAATTTCAAGAAATGTTGCCTGATGAGAATGGATTGCTAGTAAATGGTAGAGCAATTTTATTCTCCTTTTAGTAGGACATGGATGACCGAGCAGCTGGTAGGAACAGCCCCGTCTGTCCCTATGTAAGACAGTATTGTATTAGTCTCAAATAAAGGGAAATTACACAACAGTATGGAAGCCCAGCTAGCAGTCATTAAAGTAATTCGGTGTTTGGGCCGCCTCTGTGTTCCAGGGAGTGATAGGAGCCATTAATAGCTTACTTTTGGTTTCAGAAGTCAGAGATATTTTCATTACTAGTGTCCTCGGGCACACACTTTTTAATTTAAAAAAAGAAAGTAAGTTCAGGATGGAAATAGCCCATCACAACAGGAATGTTCTCTGCAGCAGAAACACATTCTAGTTTACCTGCCAATCTTAGCAGCATGCCAAGTTTATTTTGAGTGCCTGGAATGAGGAAGAGGAAGAAAGGAAGATAGGCCAGTGTAAGGCTCATAGAGAAACCAGAGCCACTAACCTTGAAAAGCTAAGGACTTCATTCTAAAGCAGCACTAAGATCTCAGATTTCTTACCATTGGCTAATAATACAGTGATTGTTTTGGGCCTGAGATTTTCCCTACTTCTCCTGAAGCCATAATGTCCTACCTTTAAGATTTTTTTGGACGGGTATTATGGTAGATTCAGGTTGGTCACAAACTCTTTGTTACTTTTCCCAATAGGTGGATTTTGGCTTTGTGTCAACCAGTAGGAGGTAGCGTAAGTGGATGGTACAGTCCCAGGGCTAACCTTTCAGAGGACAGTGGCTTCTGCTTTCCTTTTTTTTTTTTTTTTGAGACAGAGTATCACTTTGTCACCCTGGGTAGAGTGCTGTGGTATCAGCCTAGCTTACAGCAACCTCAAACTCCTGGGCTCAAGCCATGCTCTTGCCTCAGCATCCCCCATAGCTGAGACTACAGGTGTCTGCCATAACATCTGGCTTTTTTAGAGATGGGGGTCTTGCTCTTGCTTAGGCTGGTCTTGAATTCCTGAGCTCAAGTGATCTACCTGTCTCAGCCTCCAAGAGGGCTAGGAGTCAGCCACCACACCTGGCCTTCCTGCCTCGTTCCATTCTGACTCTTACTTGGAACCCAGTTACCATGTTGACAGTGGTTCAAGTCACATGGAGGCCAACACCAGTATGAATTGGCAACCCTCTGGGTGAGCCACCTTGGACATACCAGCACAGTCAGCCTCTAGATGACAGCATGTGAAGCAGCCACCTCGTGAAGGCCAGTTAATGTGTGAATTAGAGAGTCACAAGACAGAATAAAAAGCTGTTGTGAGCCACTGAGTTTTGGCATGGTTTGCTCTGTAGCAAGAGATAACTGAAATAGGTGTGACTGAAAATTTCGTAAGAAGGAAGCTTGATCTTGCTAGGCAACACAGAATATGGAAACCCAGGAAATAACATCTGCTGAGGCAAAAGAGAACTGTCTGGAACAGGCGATGACATCTTTACCCTTTAGTGGGTTTTGACTTCAAAGCCAGCCCCGGTTTTCAGACCTCTTTTTGATGCTGAACACAGAAAATGGAAAAGAGAAAAATCTGACTTTCATCCACCCTCATACCAACACGTGTGTTCCACACAGACCTTATTTTTTAAACAGAGTTTATTGTATTTAATACATTATAAAATTTGAAAAATTGTAGGAAAGCAGCAGACTCAAACTGGAGCAACTCTAACAAGGAATAATTCTGGCCCCTTTGCCAAACTGATCAGTTTAAAAACAAAAGTAAAGGTCACATCTGTGAGGCAGACAAAATGTGTGACTTCTGTACAAATTACATTTAAAATTTCACGTGTAACGTCTGTCCAATGCAATGTGCTCAGGAGAGTTTTACTGAAGAAGTCTTGCCTGGTCCCCACCTACAGAGAGACATAAAACCTCCACGGGCAGAGAAACTCGAGGCAAGGTGTTTTTTGTTTTGTTTTTGTTTTTTTTTTAAAAAAAAAAAAAAGGAAAAAGAAAGATAAAGGAAAAGAAAGGATGGGTGGCTGTTGGCAATGGAATCTGTAGGAGAGTGTGGCCTCACCGCTCATGGCTTGTTTATGGGTCAGAGGCCTTCAGAGGCCCAGGACACTTCACGGCCATCACAGCACCAACTGCAGCTATCGCCTTTTTTTTTTTTTGCATTTCCTACCTTTTGACATATATATATATATATATTTATATATTTTTTACACCGTGAGGATATCACTATTCCAATTGTTCCCATATGAATAGAGGTGTGGTCTCTATTGGATATAAATGTGTCTTGTATTCAATTTTAGGTCCAGGACTTGTTTTGCTGTCCCAACTGCACATAAAGGTCCCTTTTTTTGTTTGCGTTATTTGTTGTGTATGTTTTCCTTTTTGCATAAGAAATATATGTCCATTTAGTCCAGAGGCTCTTGCTTTATCCGGATGACGGAGGGTACGCGGGGCGTCCTCCGCAGTTCCCGCCGAAGGACGTATTCACTGAACTGGGATGAGTCCACTCCTCCCCCACAGGAGCCCACGATTTCAAACCCTCTTTGCTGCAACCTCTCGAGGACCTGCCAGAGGACAAGACAAGCATCTGGTTAGGGGCTGGGTAAGTCAGGGGCCACGTAAACACCCCAAAGGACTATTCCAAAGTGTCGGATCACGTGCAACTCTGGTCTGCCTCATCCAACCCTTTTTTCTCAAAAGAAGACCCTGGCTTAAAGGGCAGGAGGGAAGGAGCAAACACCTATAATTTGCCTTCATATACTATACACAGGCCGGTTACAACACTTGGCGTTGTTAGTCCCATTTTACAGATGAGAAAACTGAGGCTCATGGCTAGTACGTGATGATATTGGGTTTCTAACTCAGCTCTGTTTGGCCTCAGCTCCTGTGTTTTTTTTTTTATACTAAATACTGTTTTCTCTGCCAAAAATGCGGGTTTGCATTTCAAAGCTCATTTATCATGAAAACATATTCCATGAGATGACAGAGGATACGGAAGACAGTGATACCTGAATTTACTTAGCAAGTGATTCACTTGTATTCTCAATTCTGCCATTATTCAAGTCTCTCGATACAGCCTGAATATTCTAAATTTCAGCTTAGAAAACAGAATTAATGTCAATTCTGAACAAATGGGCTACTCAAGACAGTGGAGGTTTTTTCTCCACAGGGTTTTCTACATGTTTGTGGCATTTGAAATAGATGTCTTGCCTTGCATGCATTCAAGGAGGTAAGAATAAATGCAATGATTATGCATTAGAAAACATATTCAAAATAAAGATATCCTAAACTTCTCCTATAAACAGAAGCCGTAGAGTCTGCTCCTGAGTTTTGAAACCAAACACATAACGCCAGCAAGATCCCTGGGTTTGGACGGCATGTCTGACAGGAAACAGTACCTGCTACTTTTAGATAGGCAGAAATGCAGGAAAGTGACCTTGAGCACTCTTTCTCTTTAGAAATCCAATAAACATCAGACTTGCAAATGGTCCTGGCCAGAGTTCTCAACATAATTACATCACTTCTACACCACTCTAAAAGCGAGATGACTCAATTATAACTTTGCAAAAATGCCACACATTTTTTTTTTTGGAAAGAAATGAAATGTTACCAAATGACTCTCAAAATGCAGTCAATCCAAGTAAACACTGACTTTTTTCTTAAGCTATTAATTTTAGTTATTATAAGATTATTTTAAATAACTTTTGTTATCTACTTTTTTTTTTGAGATAAGGTCTCGTTCTGTCACCCTGAGTTTAGTGGTGATTATAGTTCACTGCAGCCTTGAACTCCTGTGCTCAAGTGATCCTGCTACCTCGGACTCCCCAAGTGCTGACATTATGAGTGGGAGCCACCTCGCCTGGCTAGTCATCTACTTCTATATGGAATATAATTTGCTACCTTGCAAAACAGTTTACTAGATGACGCGGGAAAACAAGACCGTATATTTTCTAAAAATTAAAAGCTCAAATACAGGTGGCAAATTAAAGCAAAAAAAGTTCTAGCTGGGCGTGGTGGCTCAGGCTTATAATTCTAGTACTCTGGGAGGCCAAGGTGGGAGGATCACTTGAGGTCAGGAGTTTGAGACCAGCCTGAGAAAGATGAGACCCCTATCTTTATAAAAATAGAAAAACTATCTGGGCATGATGAAACATGCCTGTACCCCAGCTACTCAGGAGTATGAGGCAGAAGGATTTTTTGAACCCAAGAGTTTGAGGTTGCTGTGAGGTACAGTGACACCAAGGCACTCTAGCCCAAGCAACACAGCAAAATCTTATCTCACACAAAAAAAGACAGAGCCTCAAGCTGTTGCCCTGGGTGGAGTGCTGTGGCTGGGTTTAAAAGTGATTCTCTTGCCTTAGACTCCCAAGTAGTTGGACTTCAGGCGCCTGCCATAATACCTAGCTACTTTTTGGTTGTAGTTGTCGTTGTTTGGCAGGCCCGGGCTGGATTCAAATCTGCTAGCTCTGGTGTATATGTCTAGCACCTTAGCCGCTTGAGGTATATGCACCAAGCCAAAAAAAAGGTCTTTATGAAAACGTAACATTGTGCCCTGTAGGGCTCTATTTCTGTAGGTGCACTCACAAGGCATCAGAACAGGGTGAAGAAAACAATCCCTAAATTCAAAAGCAAGGTGTGCTTCGATGGCAGGTAAATAAAGAGACAGAGCACAGCTCACTCCAAGAATTTCCCAGACAGGCGGGAAGGCAGCCTGTCAGCAAGAAACACCCTCATCTGCTTTGGCCAAACCCCTGCAAGATTCCTTGTGATAATTAGGGAAGGAAACACAAAGGTGAGGGAGCTCTGAACAATAAAAAAACCTAAGTCAGACGTCCATGTCCATTTTTCTTTCATTGTTGTTAAGGTCACTGAATTGCTAATAGGAAATCTTAGCTCTTCCTCCCTGGGGGTCTATTACTCAGCAGTGGCCAATGCTGTGTTGGATGTGGCAAAAGCTTATTTCAATGTGATGCAAATAGCTTATGAAGTCATTACTTTTTAAACATCAACGTGTTAGTGGTGAAGTTCCTTAAATTGAGGGATCATTTATTTGGGAATGTTAAAATCACTCAGGGGGTTGGCAGGTGTCATATGCCTCATTCCAAACTCTGTGCCTAGAGGCCCTGGGAAGCAGGAGCTGGTCATGGCCGTGTGGGAGGCCACGTTAATCCAGATGAAGATTTCCACATCTGATCTGGGAGGTGTGTAAAGCATATGAGTTGATGATAGCTAGTCACCAGCTGGGGCGTGGGGCCAAGGCCTTCCCAGCCCAGCCCTGGCTGCCTCTGCCCTTCCCCCGCTCCAGTGGAACACCTGGGCAGGGCAGGGTCTGCATGTGGCAGGGGACAGGCTTTCTGGGCTTAAGAGGCTTTTTAAATAGCAGAGGCTCAGCAACCTGAGCAGGGTGGCGTGGCAGTGCTACACACCTCCAGGGGGCGCCATCCGCACAGGCCAGAATGTGAATGTCGTCCCAGCAGCTGCCCTGTTCCCTGCCAGGGAGCATGTGTAGCTTCCTCTGGCAAGCTCAGATGGCATTTCTGTGAGTCTTCTGCTATTTTGTTCTCAGACATCTCCCAAATTTTAGAAATTACAAATAGTCGTGGAACAGTCAAGGACTATTGGTGAGGTGAAACAGTGAACAAAGTCACGGACCCGTTACTACTAAAAAGGAGAGCAATTAAAAAGAAGGGGAGCAAACCCCTCATTCCCCTGACTTCGCACAGAACTGGAGCCAGTATTCAGCTGTGCCTGTTTCTCAGCAGTGGGACGGGATTAACGGTGCTTTCCTCTTCGGGTTGGTACAGGAGGCCAGTGCACCTTCAGGCTGTAGCCCAGGATAGGGCACTGTCAGTGCCTGGCATATGTTGGCTAAGATGATGACACCACACACCTGCACCCGGACACCCAGGGCACCTGGCACCCCCTTGCGTGGTATAAACCAAAGGGCTGAAATCCACCCCAAGTCTCCTGTTCCCACAGCCTTCTCCATCGCAGGAAATGGCAATTCCACTCACCTAGTCCCTCCACCCAATATCTTAGTCATCCTGGGTTTACAATCCACAGCCGTCGTCAGAGAACTGTGTTAGCTCTATACTCAGAATCGGACACTGCACGACTCCTGCCTGAACGGCAGCTTTCTAACCGGTCTCCTTGCTTCTGGGTTTCGCCTGCTGTTGGAATATCACTTTAAAATATAATTTCTGTCAGGCTGCTTTTTTGCTCAAAATCCTCTAATGGCTTTTCACTCAATTCACATGAGCAAATGAAACCAAACGAAAAGAAATTAAAACAAATAATCCTAGAGCCCTACGAGGCTCTTCACGACCTGTCCTTGGTCTCTGCTGGCTTGTGTCCTGGTACTCTCTCACTGATTCACTTCTTAAAGCCACATGCTGGCTTTCCTAACAGTCTTTAGGCCAAGCACACACAGAGACATATATTTATTTTTCTGATTCTGAGTCGTGCTCTGTCACCTAGGCTGGAATGCAGTGGCATGATCATAGCTCACAATAACCTCAAATGCTTGGGCTCAAGCAATCTTCCTGCCTTAGCTTCCCGAGTAGCAACTACAGAAGCCTGCCACTACGTCTAGCTAATTTTCTATTTTGTGTACAGATGGGGTCTTGCTCTTGTTCAGGCAGGTCTTGAACTCATGACCTTAAGTGATCCAGTCCTCCCGTCTTGGCCTCCCAAAGTGCTAGGATTACAGGTATGAGCCACCATGCCCAGTTATGGGCAACATATTTATATGGGTTCTTATTCCCACCCGACTCCCATAATGCAAGTTTCATGAACACAGAACTGTCTGGTTCTTTTTTGTTCTTTTCTAGGGGTGGGGAGGTCTCAATACATTGCCCAGGCTGGCCTCAAACTCCTGGGCTCAAGCAATCCTCCTGCCTCAGCCTCCTGGTGGCTGAGATTATAGGCACAAGCCACTGTGTCCAATTGTCTTGTTCTGCGTGTCTCTGGCATTCATCCCAGCACCTGGTACAAGTGCAGGTGTGCAGGAAGGATTTGTGGAATAACTGAACTGTAGGGGGGTTTATAAATCACTTGCCCAGTATGGGAGTTAGCACGTGGAGCCAAGGTTAACTAACAGCGTAAGAGTGACATTTGATGCCACATGGTGTATGGCAACACTATACCTGGACTGAGTTGAGGTGACAGTAGCCATTTAGTGGAAACCTGATGACGTGCGTTGAGTCGTGATTCCAGCCGGCATTGACTGAGTTACACATCACATCGCCAATCTCTGGAAACACTTCCTCTATCAAGGATTTATCACCGCTGAGTGTGATCCTTTCTCCAAGATCTGGGGCCACACGCACCACGAGGCACTCACAAGGCCTGGAAAAGCGACCAGTTTCTCGGTCCTGCTTCCATCTTTCCATCTCCAACAACATGGGCTGAAGCTGAAAATATTTTGCTTCTTCATATAACAAAGTGTAGTCCTAAAAAAAAAAAAAAATTCACAGAGTAATATATAAAGTACCGAACATGTCCACATTTAAGAGGGTGCTTTTTTCAATTCTGTTTTTTCAGTAATCAGATCTGGGCATGCACTGCTCACCTACGTGTTTGGGAAGGCTCTATTTGCATTCATTCATTAGTGACGGCAAAGGGAACAGAGGGTATTTAGGGGCTTTATATGAATAAGTCTCATAACCCTCATCACTGCCCAGTGAATTAGGAACCATTATCATCCCATTTTGCAGATGTGAAGATCGAGATGTGAAAAGGATTCACCCCAAACTTGTCTCTTTTAGTAGAAAAATGAGTCTGGGTAGTCAAGTTGGATTTGTGTTGGTGAGAATCCCATTTCTATCCTCTCAGGTGGAACACAGAACTTGATTAAGGTGAGGCATTAGTGTGTCAACATGCACCTTTGTCCAGAAGCCCACAGTCCTGGTCCCCTCTGGTGGCAGCTCCAGAACTTGCTGCAGGAGGGTATGGGGCAGCAAGAGGGTGGAAGTGGGGCTGTAGACAGTGAGCACTGGGCACCTGGAGGACGAGGACCAGCTTTCCGTTGAATTGGGGTACAGATCTATGATGGCCTGGGGAAGCTGGTGCAGATTTGGAAGGCTAACGCCCCATCCTCCCCCCTGCCACCTGTCGGTGTGGTCATCATAAAGTCAGAGAAACAATGTTAGGCTGGACTTCTGGAAGACACAGGTGCAAAAGAGGAAACTAGTCCATTTTGGATAGTATAGTCAGTCCCCAGTCTGTAGGCCTGTTTTTTTTTTTAGCCTTATAAAAGAATCTATCGAATCAAAGCAGAAATCTAACTAGCAAGTATTCAAACACACTCATAAGCCAGTGAGTGGGAAGACAAAGGCAGATGAGGGGGAGGCGGCACCCTGGGGACAATGCTAACAAGCGGGTCAATATTATGTCTAAACGTAGCTATGGTCACAATCATTTCTGGGTGTGAGATAAGTGGATACTTGTCCAGACATGTTGACTGAACGTGTTTTAATCAACTGACACAGACATTTCTGCCTTCCTCCCCTGGGCCACGCTGGCAGGAGAGCCCCAGTGCCTCAGAGAGGCTCCTGGTGTCCCCAGGGGATGGAGTGTGAGCAGCAGGATGACCAGGGGGAACTATTTTCATTTTGCACTGAGCTCTTTCGATTGTAAATCAAGCAGCCACAGAAGCAGCAGAGTAAACAGTATGGACAGAGGAGAGTACTTGGGGGCCTCTGGTTCAGCAGCCTACTTTCCATGTTGGGAACCTGGGGCCCAGTGGACGATCTGGGATTGACGCCCACCCCAGCAGAAGGCACTGCCTCTTTATCCGTCCTTCTCCTGGCAACCCCCCATACCACAGGAGTCTTGGGTCCCCACTGCTCCGATAATCTTCTTTGTACATGTTCCTACCTGCTTAGCCTCCTGCCCCACAGGAGATCCTGTTTTGCTGGAAGGAGTTGAGAACTAGGCTTAGGTGTGGCCATACTTAACACAGGGCAGAACTGGGGCCCCCAGCCCAGCCTGAGGGGCAGGAGTGGGGACACTCTGCAGGTGCTGGGATCTCCAGCACCGGGCTTTGCCCTCCCTGCATTACCCCAGCTGTGAGACACTGACCTAAATACTTTACTTATCAATATGACAGCTCCTGGGGAGATTTAACAACGGCATTGAGAGTTACACAAGCAATAGAAGCAAGAAATTCTGCTACTGCTTTTCATTTTCCTGTGAGATTTAATTTCAAATTTTAGCACAAGGAAGGATCTGGACTCTGCTGACAAGATGCCTTGTCTTTCTGCAGCCATCAAGTCTTTAGATCCTAGAGTACAGGTGTTTAAAGTAGTCTTCTTCACTAACGTTGACCCTGGGGAGGACTCCTTCCCAACATCACTCAGTCTCTGATTGAATGCCCCCAGTGATGGGAAACTTGCTACCTAAGAAAGTTCAGAATACACTTAGCTGGCAACCCTCTTATAATTGTATCATTAGAAAGACCTGAATTTCCCTGTAATACCCACCTATTCTAATTCTGTCCTCTGGGGTCACAGTGATTTTAATCTCTTGTTGATATGTTAACCCTTCAAACATTTGAGGACAGCTGTTACATCTTAACAATTTTTAAAGTTGAAAAGATCCAATCTTTTCAACTCCTTCTCATTTGTTAAGATCCTGAGGCGTTTTTCAACATCCAGAGTGTACTTGACTTTGCCTACATGCTTCCTTCCTACTACCCCGACCAGAACCAAACCCAACACTTGAGACATGATCTCAAGAGTGCCTTGTGCCACCTTTGTTGGGCCAGAGGCCAACCACTATTCATGCAGCCTGTATTAGTTTCTTCTCGCTTCTGTGACAATCACAAATTTAGCGGCTTAAAACTACACAGATTTATTCTCTTGTAGTTCTTGAAACGGGACATAGCTCTAAGTCTAAAATGGGTCACCAAGGCTGTGGTTTTTTTTTTTTTTTCTAAAGGCTCTAGGGGAGAATCCTTTTATTAAATGGCCTTTTCCAGCTTCCAGAGGCTGCCCAGAGTCCTTGGCTCCTGGCCTGGGGTCATTTCTGCATCAGCTTCTGTTGCCACACGCCTTCTCTCACTTTGCACCTTATTTATAAGGAGTCTTGTGATCACATTGAGCACATTCAGAAAATCCAGGATCAACTCACCATGGCAAGAGCCTTAATTTCATCACATCTGCAAAGTCCCTTTTGCCACTAGGGTGACACATTCATTGCTTCCAAGATTAGGACACGGACATCTTTGCTGCAGCACTATTCTGCTCACCACACAGTGCAGCTGTGTTGTCTTTCTTAGTGGTCCCACAACCTTCTAATTGATGTTTTGCTTATAGTTAATCCCTACACTGCTTTCACAAGAGAGGCCATGACCTAGGTGGTTTTTTTTCTTTTTCTTTTTTGAGACAGGATCATGCTCTGTTGCCCAGGCTGGAGAGGAGTGATGTCATCACAGCTCACAGCAACCTCAAACTCCTGGGCTCAAGTGATCCTCTTGCCTCCGCCTCCCAAGTAGCTGGGACTGCAGGCATGCACCACAACGCCCAGCTGATCTTTCTGTTTTTAGTAGAGACAGGGTCTTACTCCTCCTGCTCAGGCTGGTCTCCAACTCCTGAGCTCCAGGGATCATTCCCCGTCAGCCTCCCAGAATGCTAGGATTATAGGTGGGAACCACCACACTCCACGAGAAATAGGTCTTCCTCATTCAGCATGAAAAAATTTTTAAATCATTTATTGTGTGTCTCCCTTTAACTTTCACATCATAGGTTCTGAATTTGTTCCACCTTTTGGGGAAAGCCTGGCTCCTCTCATTCAGGGTTCGGGGTCTGCCTCTTGTTTCTGTGTCAAACTGTGTGTCTGTTTCCTGTATGTGAATCACTTCTTACAGTCCTGAGAGGACCTGGCTAGGCCTGGCCCTTTGTTCAGGCTGATGATCAGGTAAAGAATTAAGACTCTCCAGTTTGGTTATTCAAGCAGTTATAAAACCTGTGATTCTAAGACCATCCAGCATGATAGTGGCACTCACTAGGTGTCTTGTTGAAATACTGTGCCATACACAGTAAATTCCCCTTTATCCAACTCAAGCAACCGGCACGCATACCACCTACCCTCACCCCTACAAAAATCAGAGTTTAAACTGGGTGCTCCATGCTGTCAGTCAGCCAACGCTCTGTGCATCACTCCAGCAGCTCCCAGGTGTGGTAGTTTTAAGGGTTATGTGTGTTACTTGAAGTTAAAAAAATATGTAGTGAAGTTGAAAAGTATATCATTGCCATTTAACTAGAATTGCACACTATATTCACAAAGCTGTTTTATAATACTGTGCTACAATAAGCTTGTCTTTATTTGTCTTAATTTCCTTTTAATTAGCGTGTTTCAATGTTAATATCAAGTTTATGGTATAGGGTATAGAATTAGTTAGGCCTTTTTAAAATAGTAACTCTCAAGCAACTGTAAACAACATTTATTTGGACTCTACCAATCCCCACGGGTGCCGGGTAATGGGGAGATTACTGTATTTGGGTGGGACTCCGAGGGGAAGACTGCAGTTCTGGGAGGGTCCCAAGGCTCTGCACTGCCCAGGGATTGTCCTTAACCATTTAGGGCTTCAGCTTCCTCTTCTGTAAAATGAGGGGAGATAATTACATTGAAATTGCTATCGGCCCTCATATTCTCTGGGTTTATGTCCCTGACAAAGCCCCAATCTATCATGTTGTCTGTTATAACCCAAAGGAATGAGGCTAACAGGACCTGGGGTTAGAAGTCCCCCTGTGCTGACTCTGAGTCCTCACCATCTTCTTGTCTTCTGAACACCCTACGTTTAATAATCCACTTTGAAGTATGGCCATGGAAGGACAGACAGCCTCCCAGTACAATGTTACTGGAATTCATCATTATCTGCTCTTTGAAAATGAGGGAAATTTCATTGGCCCTTTTTAGACTTTAGGATCTAAAGGATCCTGCTGGGGTTTTTAAGTGGCTCTGAAAGGTGCCCCTGAAGGCCATCCTGCACCGAGGACACGTCTTGGGGATGGCCTTACACGGCTTTAAGCTGCCAGGTGTTCCTTCAATCTCTCCTGGCCATCCCGCTCCATTTCTTCCTTTCCCGTGTTGCTCCATCTGGCTTCCAGAATACAGCCACTGTCTGTGCTGGGGGAGGCGACAGAGGATAGCTGAGCACACGTGTGCTTCCCCAGCCAGGGCTCACCATGCTGACTCGCCTCTAAGCATTGGCTGGCCCCAGAACAGGAAAGGTCCTTCTCGTTGTGTTACCATTTTCTGCTCGGTTAGGCTCACGCCGGCCATTCATTTTCTTGGCAGGCCCCTTTATGACTGTCGAAAGACTTCCTAATACCTGCTTCCAGTCTCGCTCATCAGGAAACTCCCAGCAAAGCAGACAGGCTGGCTGTGGCTTCCTTTAGAAACTCCTTTCCTTTCTTAAGCTGGATCATTTCATTTTACCATCTAAATCCCATGTTTTGCAAAGTTTATTAGCCTGCCAGTTCCCTGGCCACGTGTGTATGTCCTTCAGCTTTCCCAATCTTCTGAAATCTTTCCCGAGGCCTTGGTTCTGCTCTGACAACATCCCTTCTTTGGCTTGTACAAACTCCTGATGATGGGGGCTCTTGTTTTCCAGGTACTTGAGGGCAAAAGGAAGGCGTTTATAGGGGAGCAGCAGGCTGGCACTAGTTCTGAAGGAAAGGAATCCAGAGTACCCACTGTTCATCCTTGTGAGTGCTGAGCTTTCAGCAAAGCTACTGAAGAATGTGCCAGATGCTGTCACTGTCCCCCCCACCCCACCCCATCCATTCTATCTTCTCTGATTAAATAAGTATCATCCATATTGCTGGCTTAGCCTTACATCCAGTTAAAGGGAACTGGTTACAGACCTACTACCATGTTTAAATGATTTAAAAATCCTAGAATACATGTTTAAAAAAATTTTTTTGGAGAATTACAATGATTTTTTTGAGATAGAAAAATCAAGATCTCATTTAAAAGAAGAGCTTGCCTAAGACCCTGAAGATAGGTATGTGAACTAAGAAGGTAAATATGGGTAGACTCTAAAATGTAAACACTTTGATTTCTTTTTTTTTGCAGTTTTTTGGCTGGGGCTGGGTTTGAACCTGCCACCTCCAGCATATGGGGCCGGTGCCCTACTCCTTTGAGCTACAGGCGCTGCCCCAACACTTTCAAAACTTCTTTTTCAAAAATTCTTCAAAATTTTCTTTTCTTTTTAGACAGCGTCTTACTCTGTCACCCGGCCTAGAGTGGCATGGTATCAGCTCAGCTCACAGCAATCTCATACTCCTGGGTTCAAGCAATCTTCCTGCCTTAGCTTCCTGGGTAGCTGGGACCACAGGCACCTGCTGGCTAATTTGTCTATTTTTAGTAGAGACAGGGTCTCACTTTGCTCAGACTAGTCTCGAACTTCTGAGCTCAAGTGATCCTCCTACCTTGGCCTCCCAAATGCTAGGATTACAAGCATGAGTCATCACACTCAGACCTTCAAAACTCATTTCTTTGATTAAATATTTTCCCTAGAGGGAAGAAAATGATATATATAGCATATCAGTTTTCTACCACTGCTGTAAGAAATTACTACAAATTTTGTGGCTTAAAACAACACAGATTTATTCTCACAGAGTTCTTGAAGTCAGAGGTCTGAAATGGAGCTCACTGGCATGAAATCCAGGTGCTGGCAAGGATGCCTTTCTTCTGGAGCCTCCAGAGACACATCCATTTCCTTGGCTTTTACCTCCCAGAAGCTGTCAGAATTCTTTGGCTGTGGCCAGCAATCACATCACTTCCTTCCACACATTTCCTTTGCTAACTCCCTCCCTCCTGCCTCTCTCTTCTAAGGACCCTGTGATTACATAGGGCCCACTTGGATTACCTGGGATAGTCTCGGCATCTCAAGACCCTTAACTTAATCACATGTGCAAAGTCCTTTTGCCAATAATACTGGCAACATATCCACATGTCATGGGGATTGGGACTTGGGGGCCAGTACTCAGCTTACACCTCACAGCTACTAGTCCACAAAACAAGTCAAAGGCTTATTTACCTCCTAATGTACCTGAGGTTTAACAGAGCACAGACACTCCCTGAGTTACAAACATCTGGTTTATGTATAACTTGCACTTAAAAAAGCAGAGTATTACAGCAAGTCCCCATGTTACAAACATCCAACTGACATGTGACTCGCACTTACGAACAGAGGCTATTCCAGGTAATAAGTAAATGTACCTGTTCCAACTTACACACAAATTCAAGGTAAGAACACACCTACAGAACCTGCCTTGTTCGTAACCTGGGGACTTCCTGTAGTTGATAGTTGTGTACACCGATAGGGAACTCAACTTCAACCCGCTGAGGAGTGCTCCTCTGGGGGATCCCTCCACTGACCCTGAGAGCCCTGGCAGCTCTTCTCATACCCAGGCTCAGGACAGTGGGACCCTGCTCTTGGGGTTCTCCAGGAGTGCACAGTCCCCACTAGGCAGGGGGTCTGTGTATCAAAGGTACCACCCGCAAAGCTGGGGTACTAAGAAAATGGGAGGAAACAAGAGGATTTTATATTTATCTTTCCAAGAGCATCCATGTAATAGTCATCTTAAGAAAAAACAGATTTGGTTGGGTGCCTGTCACTCAGTGGTTAGGGTGCTGGCCACATGCACTGGGGCTGGTGGGTTCAAACCTGGCTCGGGCTGCTAAAACAAACAAAAAAATAGCCAGGTGTTGTGGTGGGCACCTGTAGTCCCAGCTACTATGGAGGCTGAGGCAAGAATCCCTTGAGCCCAAGAGTTGGAGGTTGCTATTAGCTATGATGCCACCCACTCTACTGAGGGTGACAAAGTGAGACTGTCTCAGAAAAAAAAAAAAAAGAAAGAAAGAAAAAAGAAAAAAGACAGATTTCTGCAGGATTTACTTTGATTTTAAAGATTTTTTTCCCCTTATTTTTGTGGGGAGGTGGGATGACCATCATAGTTTTTTCAGTGTTTGAGGCCTCTAAAACTCTTAATTGTCCAGGCTCAAAATGTTTCCTTAAGCTGGCATTCTTTCTTTTCTTTAAAGCCTGGAGAGACTGGCCCACCTGATCCTTTTCCCCGCCTACCATTTGCTACTTCTTGTCAGGAGGTCCCCTCCCGGTCCAGGGACACTGGCTTCTAGCTTCTCCCAACTACGCTTGTTTTCCTGGAGCAAGGACATTCGGCCTAAGATTTATTCTGATGGCTGCTAAAGGAAATGAAAGAAGCAGAAAATTGTCCCTTCTCTGTCCTGCCACTGGCTCCACACCCCATCCTTACAGATCTCACATAAGAAGAGTGAAGTACACACAGGTGACGTCGGGGTGCCCATGCAGGACTGAACGTGGGTCCATCTGCATTCTGAAGTGACACATGGGCCTAGCAAGTCATACGACCCTGTGCTGAAGGAGCGAGACCTGATGTAAGGGGTGTAGTGGGGGGAGGCAGAGAAGTAATCCAAGATGCAGCCAGATGCTGGCTGCTCTGCCTCTGGGGGAATGCCCTTGGGAGGAAAGAAATGGGCACAGGCAGAAGCACCAGGCTGCACCAGTCTCTGGATCAGGAAGGACAATTCTGGCGGCAGCATCTGGGACCATGGGCAGGGCACCTCAGTAGGTCCTGGAGAAGAAACTCCTTGGGGGCCTCCCAGCTCACCACTCTGCCTCCTCTGGTAAAGGGTTCAGCCCACAGGAGCTAGTGCGCAGAAGCCCTGTGTGGCAACAGCTGATTGGCTAATAAGCAGGCATGGGAGCCAAGCTGAGCCAATCAGATGGTGTCTCTGTAGGAGCGAGGACTGGGAAGGGGACCTGGGCCTTGCTGGGGCAGATGACAATAAATAGTCTGGGTGTTTCCCTGAGAGACGCTTCCATTAATTCTATGAGATAAACTAGTACCCTCCTCACGCAATCCTCCTTTTCCTTTTTCCTTAAGCTGGACTGCTGGTTCTCCAGTGGGAGTGATTTTAACACTAGAGGGCACGTTGCAATGTCTGGAGATGTCTTTTTTTTTTTTTAATTTTATTTCAGGTTAATGGGAGGGCACAACTAGGTTATAATACTGCATTTGTTAGGTAGAGACACTCTAGTAGTTGTGTCCTGCACCCAAAACATGTGACATACACACTTACATCATGCCCATTAAGTGGGGACATACCAGTCCCCTCCCCTCTCCTTTCTCCCTCATTCCCCCTACCCCAACTTGGATTGCATTGAGTTTTTCTCTTATGGGGGCACGTATTCGATTGTCCACTGGCTTCATATTACCATTGAGTACACTGGATATTTGTTTTTCCATCGTTGTGATACTTTACTAAGAATGTGTTTCAACTCTATCCAGGATAACACAAAAGATGTAAAGTCACCATCTTTCTAAGGCTGAACAGTATTCCATGGTGCACTTTACCACAGCTTGGTTGCTGCAACTGGAAGGAGGTGCTACTGGCGTTTAGTGGGGAGAGGCCAGGCTGCTGAAAAGCCTACACTGCACAGGACAGCCACCACTGCCACCAGCATAATTTGACCCAAAATGTTAATAGTACCAAGACTGAGAAACTCTGAGCTTGACAGTGACTCTTCTGTTGCAGCCTAAGAACCATGCAACTCACCCTGATTGAACTGTCAGTCTTAATACCATTAATGGTGGGTCAACCCCATAATGTTCGCTAACGTGATGTAATATGAAGCACAGACTCACTTGAGATGTAGTCTCCCTAACTTAAACCTATCAGGACTTCAGATACAACTTCTGGCTTACAGGAAATCAGGGAACAGATTAATGAATTATCTCCTTTTTTTCTTTTGGAGACAGGGTCTCACTTTGTTGCGCAGGCCGGAGGACAGTGGTGCAATCGTAGTTCAGGGCAGCCTCAAACTCCTGGGCTCAAGGGATCATCCTGCCTCAGCCTCCCAAGTGGCTGGGATTACAGGTGCATATCACCACAGTTGGCGAATGAATGAAACTACATTTGACAAGACAACCAGATAAATTTAGATGCTGGAACATTTTATGGGGCAAGTGGCCTGGTCTTTTCAGCAAGTCAGTATCATTTAAGAAGGAATCATACTAGATAGTAAAAGGCTGACATGACATACCCTAATTCAATATGTAGCCAGATACTGTCTTAGAAAAACCACCTGTAAAGAATATTTTGGGATCAAGCTTTTGTATATGCTTTTGGTATTAGAGGAAATGAAATTTTTGTCAAATAGACTGGTACAGATTATTGTCCAAGCTAAGCACAGAAAAAGAGCTAAAGACCACTCATTAAAGTTTTACCACTGGCAATCTGAGTATATACTCTTTAGTTATTTTTTTTGTTTGTCTATATTTTCACATTTTCTATAGTATCTTTTATAAATTAAAACTTTATTAAAAATAATGAATACATTTTGAACATTCCCAGATATAGGTGAGTGGGGGCTGCCTGCTAGCCAATTTGTCTCTGGTTAGGATTGGTAGACATTAAAGAGACCACAAAAGATATGAGCAGCAAGGGACACTTACCAAACAAGATCTTAAAAGCAAAAGGGGAGAGAGAGAGAGAGAGAGAGATATGGTTTGCTATAAAAAAAAAAAAAACACAAAGGACCAGCACTCTCCATAGCACACTCCTGGTGTTCTATGAATTGCAGCCCTGGTGTGTGGATGTGTCTGTTCGTATGCAGGGGAGAAAGCAACAATGAACAAGTCAATGTCATTGGGGGGAGGGAAAAGCTAAGGGAAGAGGGACACTTACATCCACAATTAGACACTACAGAGAAGTTCTGTGATCACTTATCTAGAGGACAGATTCCAGTGGCTTTCAGGGGGAATTAGGGCAAAAACAGCTGCCTCTTACATGGTGTTCTAAATGTGAAATTATCTACATGGTTAAGTGGGTATCTGGCTCGGACAGCACATGTGTGGAATGAGATTTTAAGGGACATAGGAGGTTGTGATTTCAAGATTTCATGCACTTTCTTACCCAGCATTAAATGGCTAGAGAGAAGCAGGTAATCAATAAATACTCTCCCTAGCAAAACCCTTGAAAGAGATTCCTTCCACATGCAGAAAACCGTGTCCCTTTCCTAAGGTCAGGAGGAAACCTCTGGGAAGGAAGAAAGCACCTGTAGTCCTGCCGAGGACAGGCAGCCTGAAGCTCCTACGGGTTTGGGATTTGCATAAACTGAACATGCTGGTGCAGGACCATCCTCAGCCACCAGAGCCAGGCGACCACCTCACTTTCTGTGCACTCTTATGCTCCTCCCAGGTTCCAGAACACCCTGTGCTGTAATTGATGGCTTGTCACCCAGAGGTTCTGCAGGAAGGGTTTTGAGGCCCTGGGATATGTGAGTTTCATTTGACAAGCCCTTTTTTTCTCCCTAAGCCCAGGCTACAGCTAAATCCTGGGCCAATTAAAGGGTGTGTTCTGTATTTCAATCGATGAATAGCAGTTCTCTGAGGGCTCTAGAAGCAAATGTACAAGTCCTAGGCAGAAGTGACTGAGTCCTCAAGTGATGGTCCTATGGAATTGGCCATCGTTGAACTCCATGCAGAAGTTTTGCCCTCCCCAGCGTCTAACCTGAATGCTCTAAGAGGAAAAATAATGCTTATACTGTTTAGGTTAATGTGCTGGGGGTTAAACCAAAGCATATGCTTAGAGTACCTAGCTTCTGGTCTCCTGAAGCTTTTTTGAACCCTTTCTTTTGTATTTAAATTAATTAACATGAAGCAATAATTGTGTGCCCAGCACATAATATCCTCTTGAAAACCATAAAAATGTCCCTGCCTGCCAGAACCTTACAATACAGCAAGGAAGTCAAAATATATGTATACACACAAAATAGCCAGAGTCCAAACACAAGAAAGTATACGACCAGGTTTTAGTTTAACTGGTATGAACCACAGTCTAGTTTGAATGTGAGACTCACGCCACTCATCTGTTGATCTATCCATGCATTTATTCACTCAGGCCACAGGTATCTATGTGCTTAATGTGTGGCAGGTGCTGAGCTCATGTGACAAACAGCTAGCTAGCTTCCCCAACAGCTCTCCCTCACCTCTCTGTCTCGCCCATTTTTCCCTCTGCAGAGGCAGTAAAGGAGAAGAAGAATCACTTCCCTGGCCCCCTTTTGAAGCCTGGAGAGGCTTGGTTATGGCCAATGAACAACAAAGGGAAAGTCTTCCTGAAGTCCCCAGAAGTCCCTCTGCCAAAGACAGAGTCTTCTGAGTTCAAAAGCCCTTTGCTCCCTTTCCCCGCCTTGAACGAGGACATGATGCCTGGAATTGTGGCTGTCACCTTGGGCCCCTGAGACGATAGGTGTGAGGCTAGAATGTCAACACCAAGGATGGCAAAACAAAAAGACAGACAGAGTGCTGGTCCTTGCTGACATCACTGATACCTCTGCCAGCAGCCAGTCCTTCTCGAGTGAGAAAGACAATCTCTTTGAGTTGAAGCCTCTGTTAACTCTGTGCTGACTCTTATACAGCTGGGTATATGGTATATATGTTATATCTCTAAACAACAGAGACAGATGGTAACAAATGTACTGTGTGTGACCACGGAGAATCAGGGTCACAGGCAAACCTGAGCTAGACCGGGCTGGGAAGGCTGGCTGAGGGGACATGATCAATTGGATAAACCCTGAATTTAAATAAAGACTGGGGAAGAGCAGAGGAAAGACACACAGAGGAGCTGTCCTGAGTGGGCAAGAGGATGGCATCTGAGGAACTAGAAGTCCTGTAGGGCAGGTGTGTAGGGCAGTAGTTGGTGGGATTGGCAGGGGCCAGAGAGTTTTCTGGGCTGTGTGGACTCAGATAAGGATGTAGTGCTTTGCTCCCAGAAAAAGAGGTGGTGTCTGGAGAATTTCAAGAAGGAGTAAGTCATCCTTTTTGAACTAGTCCTGGTTAGGGCGAGAGATTGGGAGGCATAGGGGACCGTGGGTATGGCAGTCGAAGAGGAACGGGGATGCTGGTGGTGATGGATTATTCTGTACCTTGCCTGTACCAATGCTAATATCCTGGTTGTGAAGTTGTACTATAATTATGCAAGATACTACTGGGGGGAAATGGGTAACACAGGACCTCTCTATTATTTCTTACAACTGTATGCAAATCTAATCTATAATGATCTCAAAATAAAAGGTTTAATTTAAAAAGTATTTCCTGGTTGGGCATGGTGGCTCACACTTATAATCTTAGCATTTTAGAAGGCCAAGGCAGGAGGATCACTTGAGGCTAGGAGTTTGAGACCAGCCTAGGTAATATAGTGAGACCCCATCTCTATAAAAAAAAGCAGATGGGCGTGGTAGTGAGAGTGGTCAGGAGGCAGAGTAGAGGACAGCTGGATTCTGGGAGATGGAGGTTGCAGTGAGCTGTGATCACACCACTGCACTCTAGTCTGGGCAACAGAGTGAGACCCCTATCTCTGTCAGACACCCATGAAAGCATCTCCTGGTTCCCATACTGAGAGTGCATCAAAGATGGGTGAGGGTGGGAGAGGGGAGAACAATTATGAGGCCACTCAGAGTAGTCCAAAAAACTGCTGAGCCTTGAGCTAGGGAGGTGGGATGAGCACAGTGGATGGATTCCAGAGGCATCCAGGAGATAAAATGGCAGACACACTGACAGATATGTGGGAGGTGAAAAAGAGGAAAAAGTCCAGAAGGACTCCCAGGTTCTTGCCCTGAGCAAGTAGGTGGATTCTGGCACGTTTTGCAGAGACAGGATACAAAGGAAGAGAGGCAGGTTTTGTGTGTGGTGCAGGCAGTGGGGGTAAGAGGGGGAGACGGGCAGGCTGAGCTCATTTGGGGCCAGCTTAAGGTTAAGGAGCCAGTGAACTCTCCAGGCAGAGATTCTGAGTGGCCATTTGGAAATGCAATCACCTAGAAATGAGGTGATTTCGGTATTACACTAAGTCTTTTTTCCAGATAAAGTCCAGGTTATATGTAACTTAGCAAAAAATATAATGAAATCATATGGCTGTTTCCCTTATGATAATTTGACTTCTTTTTTTACAGAAATTTATTTTATTGTTTTATGTTATTATCTAAGTAATAAGCAAATGTGTACTTATTGTAAACAAAAAAAAAATAGTAACTTTTTTTTGTTTTTTAGCAACGTAGTCTTACTTTGTTGCCCTTGGAGAGTGCCCTGGCATCACAGCTCACAGCAACCTGAGGCTCAAGCAATCCTCTTGCTGACTAGGCAACATCTGATGTTGGTGTCTCCAGGTTGGACAAGTGACTGTCACTGCTGGAGTCTGTACCCTGAGCAGGGATGTGGCCCTTCCCCCAGCTCTATGTGAGCCCAGTACCTGCTTTCTAGGGGGGAGGCTGACTTTCTCCCTCACTCTCTGTCCCTCCTACAGCTGGTGTGGGATGTGGGCCTGCAACACCCCTCACTGGCAGCCAAGTGGCCTCTGGGCTGCAGTTTAGACCAGTCAATTGTTTCTGGGTTGTGTCAGAGTTCAGACTAAGGCTGGAGGTACAGACTTTACCTTAGCCCTGAGCCTGTGAGGTTGCTCTCTAATTCAGCTATTATCTGAAAGCCCTGGATACAGTCCTCACTCAAATTAATAAAGAGGTATGAAGAAAAACGCAGGGAAGAGATTCAAAAGTTGGCATACAAAGAAAAAGCAGCACATGGGAAGTGACCCTTGAGAACCCTTTAAGAAGTCACCACATTGGAAATAGCTTCTCAGTACACAGCCCCTTCTGAGCTGGAGGAGACCTTCACTGATGAAGCCGCTGACTTGGATGTTGCCCGAGCCAGGGCCATGGGTCTTCAGACCCTGGGACCATGCCTGGTGCAGTGAGAGGTACGCCACTGAGAGGGCCCTGGCAACTGGCCTTGGCTGGGGAGTAGTGGGCTCCACACCTTCTCCAGGACTGGGGAGGGGGCACCCATTGGCTACAGCCATTTTTCTCTCTCTTGTGTTCTCATTTCCCTGTCAAATGCATACAGCTGTTTTCATGTATTAAATAAAATAAGCGTGTGCACAATGCAGCTTTTCCATCTGGCTAATACTCCTCAGCACATGCCCTGCCCCACTGTTCAAAATCCTGAAGGAGAGGATGGAGAAGAGGGTAAGAGAGCCCTAAATCCCTTGTTAACTTCTGTCCTACTCTTCTGGATCTTCTCCTAGGTCTTAATATACGCACATATACGTGAGTTTTCAAATAATTGGGAACACACTATACATAGAGTTCTGAAGCTTAATATTTTCTTCTTTTTTTTTTTTTTTTTGAGACAGAGCCTCAAGCTGTCCCCCTGGGTAGAGGGCTATGGCATCACAGCTCACAGCAACCTCCAACTCCTGGGCTCAAGCAAGTCTCCTGCCTCTGCCTCCCAAGTAGCTGGGACCACAGGTGTCAGCCACAACGTCCGGCTATTTTTTGTTTGCAGCCATCATTGTTGTTTTGGCGGGCCTGGGTTGGATTTGAACCCGACACCTTAGGTGTATGTGGCTGGCGCCTTAGCCACTTGAGCCATAGGCGCCAAGCCAATATTTTCAAAAAATATAATTTTGGTGATTTCTGCCCCCACCCCATCATACATCAACAGCTACGAACCTGTCACAGCCCTAAACTGTACTATAGGATGGATCCTCTATAATATTGTAACCATCAGCCATCTTTGAACTTTGTCTTTTAGTCATGTCCTATTATAAACATGACTCATTAATGCTCTACCTATGTATATCTCCACATAGTTACATGAATATTTCTAGAAGAAAAATTAACAGATACAGAATTGCTAGATCAAAGAGTATACATATTTGAACCTTTAACAGCTACTGCTGAACTGCCCTCCAAAAACATTCAGTGATTTTCACTCCCAACCACACTGTCTATTCCCCAACATTGTATGTTATCAATCTTTTTAATTTTTGCCAATCTAATGGATAAAAAGGAGTATCTTGTTTTGTTTTTGTTTCTTTGACACTAAAGAGACTGAATGTCTTTTCAAATGCTTATTGGCAATTTCTATATTTTCTTCTGGACAATATTCTTTATAGCCATAAAAATTTCCCACTGGGTTGCTGGGATTTTCTTCCAGATATTTAGGTGCTTTTTAAAAGGTGAATATTAGTCTTTTGTTGCAAACACAATAAAACCTCCACAGCTGACCATCTCCTTAAGTTGACCTAATTTCCATAGACCAGACATGCACCACCTGTACGTATCAGTACAGTAGGTCTAGTTCCCTGTGTTGACCACCTCTCTATGTCAACCAGTCTGTTGCAGCTGGGTGGTCAGCTTTTACAGAGGTTCCCCTGTGTTTGTTCTAGTCTGATCCTTGCCTTTTATTTGTCTATGATGTCTTTAATTCAACCTTTTTTTTTTTAAAAAAAGAATGTTTTCTGGGTAATGAGTCTTGTTTAGATAGGCCCTTTCTGCCTCAAAATCATACTTTTAGAAATTCCTTTGTGGCTCGGTGCCCGCAGCACAGTAGTTACAGTGCCACCCACATACACCAATGGTGTATGTGGCGGGTTCGAACCCAGCCTGGGCCAACTAAACAACTGCAACAAAAAAACAGCCGGGTGTTGTGGCGGGCGCCTGCAGTCCCAACTACTTGGGAGGCTGAGGCAAGAGAATTGCTTAAGCCCAAGAGTTTGAGGTTGCTGTGAGCTGTGACACCATTGAGCTGTGACACCATAGCACTCTACCGAGGGCAACATAGTGAAGCTCTGTCTCAAAAAAAATAGAAATTCCTTTGTATTTTTCTATTACCTTTATAGTTGTAGTTTTTATGCTTATTTCTGGAATTTTTGTGAATTTATGATGTGAGATCAGGATCTGGCTTTACAATTTCCCCAGATGTCTCAGTGCTGATTACCAACCTTCTTTTCTTTCCCTACTGACCTAAAATGCCACCAATATATATACATACTCATCTATCCCTGAACTTCATTGATATATTTGTATATTTTAACCTTGACATAATTGCACTTAATTTTAACAGCTCTATAGTATTTTTCTTTTTTTGAGACAGAGTCTTACTCTGTCACCCAAGCTAGAGTGCTGTGACATCAGCCTAGCTCACAGCAACCTCAAATTCCTGGGTTCAAGTGATCCCCCCATCCCAGCCTCTATGTTACATTTTGATGGTGGTAGGACACATCCACCATCACCCATCTTTACCACCACTATTCTGAGTGGTAATCTATTCTGAGCTGCAATCATAGTTGTAAGAATAACTACTTTTGGCTCGGTGCCTGTGGCTCAGGTGGCTAGGGCACCAGCCACATACACCTAAGGTGGCGGGTTCAACTCCAGCCCGGGCCTGCCAAACAACAATGACGGCTGCAACCAAAAAATAGCAGGGTGTTGTAGCAGGTGCCTGTGGTCCCAGCTACTTGGGAGGCTGAGGCAGGAAACTCGCTTGAGCCTAGGAGTTGGAGGTTGCTATGAGCTGTGATGACACAGCACTCTACCCAGGGCGACAGCTTGAGGCTCTGTCTCAAAAAAAAAAAAAGAATAATTACTTTTACTTATTTTTACTTTTAATAATTCTTATTATTCAGCTCCTCTTACTTTTTCCTCTTACATAAACTTCATATATGGGTCAAACGTCATTTTGAAAAAATCCATTACTTAAATGGGTTTGCACTGAGGCCAGGTGTGGCTCATACCTGTAATACTAGCACTCTGGGAGGCTGAAGCCGGTGGATTGCCAGAGCTCACAGGTTCGAGACCAGCCTGAGCCAGAGTGAGACCCTTGCCTCTAAAAATAGCCAGGTGTTGTGGTTGGGGTGCCTGTAGTCCCAGCTACTCAGGAAGCTGAGGCAAGAGAATTGCTTGAGCCCAGGAGTTTGAGGTTGCTGTGAGCTGGGACATCACAGCACTCTATTGAGAGAAACAAAGTGAGACTCTGTCTCAAAAAATTTAATTAATTAATAAACAAATAAGTGGGTTTGCACTGATTGTGTAGAGTAATTTGACACCTTCACAACACTGAGGCTTCCCACTCAGGAACACAGAATGTTCCTTTATTGAACTCTTCTTTTATTCTTGCACATGGAGATTTGCAGATTTCTTAATCAGGCCTTGTATATTTCTTGTTAGGTTTGCTCCCAGGTGTTATAATCTTTGCTGTGATATGTTTTGCTAATATATTTTATGATTGGCTCTTGTTATTCTATAAAAAAGCTATTGAGTATAATATATTAATCCTGAGTTTAGCTGCTTTAATGAGTTCTTTATTAGCTCTAATAGTATTTAGCTGGTCTTCGATGTGAAGAAACATTATCAGCTGCAAAAATCAGCAAAATTCTATTTGCATATATTCCTTTTCATATTAACACTTTGTTCTCTTCATCTAACCCCATTGCCTAGAGTTACCAGTACAAGGTGGGACTACCTCAAAGCAAGTAACTTTAAAGAAACAATTCTAAAATTTTCCTGATCACGTTTGCTTTAGACTTCTGGGAGGTTAGACATTAAGGAGGTTTTTTTTGATTCTCTAGCTCTTTAAGACTTATCGGTAATGAGCTTTGAATTTAATCAAATTCTTTTCAGTTAGTTCAAATGAATTGTAATTGAATTCTTTTAATAAAAAGCAATCCTCTTTTGGTCACGTATAAGTTTAATGACCATATACTCTATTTCACGAAGACACTATAACCACGTCAAAGTGACCTCTGGTACCATGAGAGTTGGTGTATGTTAAAAATGTAGAACTGGAAATACTTTTGGGAGCACATCCAAACAAATCACATATTTATGCTATTGGCAATTTACTGTGGATCCCTCACCTTGAAATCATCAGGAATGAGGAGTTTTGATGTTCGTAGAAAATTCAAGATATATCTGAACATCTGTCCATCTCTGTCAATGAAATAGTGCTGTTTGAGACTGTCCAAAACAATGGGTTCTGTACCATCAAAAAGTCTTCCGATTCTGTGACAGAAAAGAGGGAACAGTGAAGACAATTAGATTAATTGTTTGGCCACTAAGACTAAGAGCTACGGTTTTGTGTCTCTGTCAAGGTAGCATTTTCGAAGATGGTAGTCAGGAAAAATCACCCGTGAAGTAGTTAGGGATCTGAGAAGTGCTGGTCCCCTGCCTGATAAATATCTCAGGACCAGACCATTCAAAACAGTCCCAGGCTTTCTCAAATAAATTCTTTTATTCACTGTCTTTCACCTGCAAAGAAAATGTTCCTGACAGGATGATTGCGGCTAAGTGCTGTCAGTATAATAGAAGAGCGTGTCTTCCCCTGTGTTACTTAAAACAACCTTCTCTGCTACTTGAAAAATGTTATTGCTTTAAAAGTGTCTTTTAAATAGACTCTATTAAAACAGCTACTTTGTTTTCAAGAAATCTGTTTTCTGGGCTCAGCGCCTATAGCTCAAGCAGATAGGGCGCCAGTAACATACACCAGAGCTGGCAGGTTCGAACCCAGCCCAGGCCTGCCGAACAACGACAACTACAACCAAAAAAAAAAGCCAGGTGTTGTGACAGGCGCCTGTAGTCCCGGTTATGTAGGAGGCTGAGGCAAGAGAATCTCTTAAGCCCAAGAGTTTGAGGTTGCTGTGAGCTGTGATGCCATGGCACTCCACCAAGGGCAACATAGTGAGACTGTCTCAAAAAAAAAAGAAAGAAATCTGTTTTCTGAGTGTTTCCCACCTCTGAATCTCAAACATTCTAAAAATAAGGCAATGCCTACATGCTAACATCTATATTTAATTATACAAAAGAATAATTTAAAATATTAGTCATTTGGGAAAGTATGTTTTCCATTAACAATATACAGTCCAGTTTCTTAAGTCTCAGCAAAAAGCATTTTTTTAACAAAATATTTGGCCACCTCCCCAAAATATAATCTAGTTCTGGGACGTGAGTGGCTACGGGTAATAAAAAGAAAAAAGGATCCATAATGCTTTCCCTATGTTTAGAGTTAGACTTGGACAGCGTGCTACAATTAAGGCATTTTGCATCATCATTTATCCCACTGAGGAAGGCTAAGCCTACAAATGGTACTATATATAGTATTTAATCAATGGGAAGTGGTCATATCTGTACTATCAACAAGTGGAATGCTGGCTAATGACACACAAACCTATTAGAAAATAGAATTTATACATTAGAAATTACCAAAAGGTGAATGTTAACTTTTCACTAACAGTGCAGACAGGCGAATGACTCCATTTTTTTTTTTTTAAATGAGAAGCTTTTGCTGATCTCAGAACAAGCCCATCTGTGATTTGGAGTATCATTCTGTTGCTGTGAAGATGATTTCTGGAATCATACATTTTCTAAATGTATGTTGAAATGGGACAGGTGTAATGGTAAAACAATTGTAATCTCACCTCCTTTAAAATGTAAATAAGTAGGAAAGCTGCTTCCCTCCCTCCCTTTCATAAAAAGAACAGCATGTAAATTTCTGCTCTAATAAAAATCTTTTAAAGATAATTCAAAAACTCGTGTCCTATCAGAAGGTAGTAAAGGCAAAGAAGAAAGCAACTAATTGTGGTAGGAGCTATGTTTCTAGAAAACCAATACATTTTTCTGAGCTAATATTTTTGTTCAACTTTCCATGGACTGACCGTGGTTATGCAGGGTGTGGATCACAGTCATGCTGGGATCCTTTCACTGTACGCCACCCAGTCATTCACTTCTCATTGACACCCTAATCAAATGGCAGCACTTGAAACTGAAATACACTTAGTCACTCACTTGTCGTGTTTCCAGGACAGTCTGATGCGGGATGGGAAAGCCTGAGACTTGTTTGCCTATTATAAAAACATTTTACTCTCCACTGTTAATAGCATGATAAATTTATAGTTGACAGGGGAAGAAAAGGAAGCTATATTAATTAAGTGCTTTCCAAATGCCTCTCACTATTCTCAGCAATTTGTATGTGTAACAAAGCCATTATCCTCATTTTAAAGATGAAGAAATAGACTCAAAGAGATGAGTAACTTGCCCAACTCGTTACGTAGCATTGGGGGATTTGTGCACAGTCTGTCTGATCTTACAGGGGCCTCCCTAAGGATGACTGGAATGAAAAGAATTACCACTACCGAATGAAAGATTTTTGTCTACAGTTTTTATTTCTATCCCATATTTCTTGGCAAGAACTTTACAGTGAAATTCCAAGCACCTATCCTGATTGTTTTTTGTGGCCCGAAATAAATCAGTATCCATAATCTTCTGTCATTTTGGACAGAATGAAAAGAGATGAAAAGTTGGTATTTTATTCGTAAATAAATCCTATGCTTTCTATTCTTAGGTAAGCGCTCCTTTTCAAGTCAAGCCTGGGATGTATACCAGCGCAAATGAGTGATTCATAACCGATACTGAGTGAATGAGTGAAGCAACAGGAATGAAGATGGACTGAGGAGGCTTGGCCAGTTACTAGCTGTAATCTGGATGAGTGGACTTCTCTGTCCCCATTTCTTTTGAAAAATTAAGTCTCACTTTGTTTTATAAAATAACCCTCACTTTTTCTCAGGGTTGATGAGAACATGTAATGTGGTCAGGGTGGGCTTGAAAAGTGCACATCAGCAGAAGGAGTTCCAAGCTAGCCAACACAAATGCCTAAGAAAGCCGCTCTCGGATGACCGCAGGCACTAACAAGCGGGATTTAAGGAGAAAGAGGACCGATCCTGGCAGGTGCGTACTGCTTACAGACCTTTCCAAAAATACAGATGCGTATTGCTTATAGACTTTCAGAGAAGTGTCACTGAAGTGGTTTTTAGGATGCAAAAAGGCAAGAACAAAACCACAAGACCTCTGGCAGATACAGGACGCTGAGCACGGATGTACCCTCACCTCCCATTTAGGTGAAACTGAAAACAGCTGCAAAGGAAAGAGCAGGTGGAAATTTGAACTGAGGCCTGGCACTAAACACGCTGCCCTGGTGTGTAGCCTAGAGGCGGCTGCGTCCTCTGAGTGGGCAAGGCAGTGGGGAGGGGGGAACCTCCAGGTGGATCTATTAGGAGCGAGGGAGATGAGAAGCTGAGGAAGGGTGCTCGCTGCCAGGCACAGAGGGCACCCAGCCAGCTGTGGCATGACGGCAGGCCTGGGCCCTCCCTGGGCTCCCCATAGCCAGGTGGCTCCAGGTGGCAGGGGAAGGGCACCTTGGCGTGGAGGCCCACTCCTGCCTGGGGAGAAAGGCCACCCTCAGGAGAATAAAAAGCTCCCTACCTGAAGCAACTAAGGCTGGGCGTGATAAAAGGAGTCAACCCTGCTGCTATCTGCCAACTTTAGAAAAAGCAACATCTGTGCTGTGAAAACAATGGGGAACGAGAGTTTGGTGCCAATGGTCATTAAATGGCGTCCCTGGGTGGTTTCTGAGATGGGGCTGACTGTGCCGTGGAAAGTATTGTTTGGCTAAGCAAATACAGGGGAAAATTGACACAGGCTGTATTTCTTGCGGACATGTGAATGGAGTTACAAATCAAACTGCAGTGATTTGTAAACGCCGCTGCCTGAAAACTATGTGGAACTGATTACAGTTTACTAACCTTGGAGAACATTCCTGTTTTCCAACTGACCAAGACCAAGCTGGTTCTCGATGATGTATGGCCAGTTTCTGTTTTTTCTACACTCACTGAATCAAGTGGCAATGCTGAGAAAGACTTCCACAATTTCTTTGATGTTTTTAAAGAATAATTAGTACTATTCTAACACATATTTGTTAATGTTTTTTTAAGGAAAATTTCATCTTGAACACTTACAAACTTATGCCAAAGCAGAGAAAGTGCTATTGCTCAGATTCCAAAGTTATCAACACGTGGCCAGTTTTAATTTACCTCTGCCTCTATCTCTCACTCTCCCCCACTGGAGTTTTTTTTAAGTAAAAATGACACCCTTTTACCTGTAAATATTTCCTAAATGAACAGGATGATAAAGTTCACTAAAAATAGATTCACTAAACATTCACTAAAAGCAATAGATATTGAAGTACATTCTTGTTTCTTGCCTTCTAAATATTAGCACTCTGTTACTTACTCCTATTTATGAAACAAATGATCCTGGTTCCCGGACATGGCTCCCCTCCCACTGGTGTACTGGGCTGTACTCGTCATGTATTAAAGAATGATCTTAAGTGAAAGAGTGCTTACTGGGCAAGGATCTGCTCTACCTGGCTTAGGGTGAATCATTCATTCAGAATTTTTTCTTGTGTACTCATTCATTTATAAGACCTGGTTTCTCTAATTTTTTTGTGTCTCAGTTCCTGAAGAATTTCTCTTCCCTTCTTTCTTGTGTAATCATTCAGTTATTCATTCATTCTTTCCACCAATAATTGTGGAGCCTCCCTACGCTGGGCACAGGGGATATAGTCCTTGCTTTTGTGGAATTCAACCGTCTGTGAGGTTGGGAGGGCAGGTCAAGTGTGGTATGATCAAGTGTGTCCCTAGGTGTGGGGAGTGGGCTATGGGGAACACAAGAGGTGCTTCTGACTCACCTAACTCAATGTGGAGCTGGCAGGAAGACACAAAGCTCAGCAGACACCTGAAGGACAGGAGAATTTGACCAAGTACAGGGGCAGCAGGGGAGGTTAGGTAAGCAGGGAGAAGGGTGGGGAAGACACAGAGGCTTGCAGCCAGGAAAAGCTAGCCTTGTGATTTCTCTCCAATGGGGCCGAGAGTCAGGCCGGCTGAAAAATGAGGCCAGAGTGGCAGAAGCCAGATCGTAAGCCAGGTCAAGGAGTTTAGACTTGGTCTCGAGGGCAGTGGGGACTGATGTCAGGCTGTGCTCTCAGAGGTACTAAGAAAAAGAGCAAATTTGGAAGGGAGATGCCATATCTGAAATCGTATCTCCTCACAGACATGGCTTCTGGCTTATCCAAACATGGTTTCCTTGGCCTTGCTTTCGACTACGTCATTTGCCCAGTGCAGTGGTTCAAAGCCCTGACTCACCTTTGGGGGGGGGGTGGCTTTAAAAAAATACTGATGACAGGCCCCGGCCCCAAATACTCTGATGGGATTGGCCAGGGCCCGGCTCCCTGAGGACCAGAAAGTCTCACCTGAGTTGAGAGTCAGCATAAAGGGGAAGGAGCAGAGGGATGGAAGACGAGCTAGCAGTGCCCTCAACCCAAGACGCCTGCACTTGCAGCTGTCACAGCGGTCTTTCTCCAACAGCCAGGAGCTCCAGGATGACCACATTCAGCCTCCCAGTTTACAAATGGAGAAGCAGAATCCAAATACATCACACTGGAGGATACACAGCTGGCTAGACACAGGGGTGGCTGTAACCCCCACTGTGCTGCCTGGGGAGGGGGAGGACAGGCAGAGATTCATCACGTTCAAGCCTGTGGAGGACAGATGCTCTGATGCCAGTCACCACTGATTGGACAGTATTATGTGCCTAGGAGTGAGCTGGCTGTTTAATCTCACAGCGATGCAGGAAGTGGCCCGCCTCATTCTCATTTCACAGGGAGGAAACAAACCTAGAATGGTCAAGTCGCTTGACTGAGGGAGCACAGCTTTTGAATGAGGGAGCCTGGGTTCTAACCTGACTTTAAATTCTCTTTACATGGCCACTCAATGTGCTACTTTTGCATTTATAATTGAAAAACAAACAAACAAAAAGAACAACTTTCCATTGGGAAAATGTACAATTGCGATAGTTCAATAGAGCTTATTAATGTGACATATTGTCCCAAGAATGTTCGGTTATTATAAACTTTGTAGGGGAAATTAATTTACTTAGTAGCTGGGATACAAAAAGTTGAGGCTCTGGGGCTTGGTCTAGCTGCGTTCGGGGGAAGCACCGTGTACTGAGGAGATGGCCCGCAACCAAATTGCAACAACACTTCAGGACTTCCAAGGTTACTTTCAAACTGTTGGTGTAACTGTGAAGGGGCAGGAGAAGGGATGGGAAGGAAAACCAGGAGTCTCAGGACAAGGAAGACTTCTGGGAAGAGCAGCACACAGGAGGTTCCACCTGCGCTCACCTTGCAGCTCTCGGTCCATTGTTGTCCCTACGTGGATCCTGACACACTCCTATGGATGGGATCTGTCACTTAATGGCTAAAGAAATTCAGCCTGAAGAATTTCCAGCCTCCTGAGGTTGTCCTCGGGCTCCATATCCCCCATCCTCCCCAGCTGAGCTGTGTGCACACCTTGGGTCACCTCTAGGCACCCTGTTGTGTAACATGACACCAGGCCTTGCTTTCTGGGAGGCAGGGAGGCACCATTAATCCTCTCAACTCTCCCCTGCGGTCCTGGCACAGTTACTCCAGAGGGAGGGCTCATCTGCAGGGCCGGGGGAATTCTGCTCGCGGGTGGGGCTGAGGAATGAACTGACTGCACACTAAGGACCCAGGGATGAGGAGGGCAAGGAAAGGGCAGGACACCAGCACTTGGGCCTTTTCACCCACATAGCTCTTTGCCAGAAATGCCTTTTTTCTCTACCTTTGGGCTCTTAAGTTATGGAAAACATGGTTTGGACTTAAGGAAAAAATGTCCTGGAGTTTCTGGTCCTGATTTGTTCTGCTGGCTAAGGGATAGAGAGGCACCTAACAGTTACCTCCTCAGCCTTTGGAGATATTTTTTAATACTCACTGTTAAAAAATGGAAAAGCATAGAGGGTGGAGAAGCAGCAAAACCAAAAAGCAATCTGCCTCGGTTCCCCTACTACTTAAAAAAATATCTGAACAGAGGATTTTCCTGTTAAACCATTTTTTGTCTTCAGAAGCACTTGTAGCTTCATACTTTTTAATGTCTACTAACTTGGATTCTTACCAAGTTTTTGTCCTCATATCTGAAACCTAAGACAGGTAACCTCAGGGTGAGTGCTGGGTGGAGGTGTGCATGTTTGCGTGTGTGTGCACACGTATGTGTGTGCGTGTGTGCGTGTGCACAAGCCATGTGCACAGCTGTGGCCCCAGGAGCAGCCTGGACTCTGAACACCAGAGAAGGAAGGAGACCTGGATAGAGATGGTATTGTAACCAAAGGGTACCTTTAACTTTTTTGGGCTGAGATGGGAGAAAAAGGAAAAAAATCACGTACAAGAGGAGAAATGCCAGGTTAATATCCAAAAAGTTTTGGAAACTTTTCCCAAAAAGTGGTGGTTCCACATGGTGTTCTCCTTGTTATTGCAAATATTTATTTATTTATTTATTTTTTAGACAGAGCCTCAAGCTGTCTCCCTGGGTAGAGTGCCGTGGCATCA
>CAUYQV010002322.1:0-23668 GCA_963574575.1 Galagoides demidoff | reverse complement strand
TGTTGATTCTTCCCATCCATGAACATGGTATGTTCTTCCATTTTTTAATATTTTCTGCTGTTTCTTTTCTTAGGGTTTCATAATTTTCTTTATAGAGCTCCTTTACCTCTTTTGTAAATATATTCCTAGGTATTTCATTTTCTTTGGAGCTACTATGAAGGGAATTATGTCCTTGATTAGCTTCTCATCTTGGCTGTTATTAACAAAAACAAAAGCTACTGATTTGTGGACATTGATTTTGTATCCTAGACCTTACTATTTTTTTTATTATATCCAGGAGTCTTGTGGTTGAAACTTTGGGGTTATCTAAGTATAAGATCATATCATTGGCAAAGAAGGAGAATTTGACCTCCCATGCCACCATTTGGATGCTCTTTTCTTTCCTTCTCTTGCCTGATTGTATTGGTTAGAGCTTCCAGCACTATGTTGAATAGAAGTGATGATAGAGGACAACCTTGTCTCATTCCAGTTCTAAGTGGAAAAGCCTCAAGTTTTACTTCATTCTGCAAAAATTTAAAGAAATCTTGAAGTGGATAGATTTATACTTAGAAATAAATGTAGGACTGAATTTTTTTGTGTTCTTGAGAAAGAGTATAGAGAAAGAAGGCATTAATACAGAAGCATAAAAGTATAAGCAACATCAATTTTCAAAAAAATTAGAGGGCTGCCAGATACTCAGGCTGTGGAAATGGAGCTAGGCGGCACTGCTACCCATGTCTCTGGAACCAGAAAGATGCAAGTGGACAGGGCTAGCCGGGCCACCCTTTAGTCATGGCCTCTGCTCTGGTCTATCTTTATTATAATTAATTATGCATATGTCTGGCTCTTACACTTAATTGTGATCTCTTATGGGACAGGGACCCAGACTTACTCACTTATGAGCAAAAACTGAATGAATGTTTATTGAACTGAATAGAATTGAATTATTGATGTGAACATTTTCAAAATATTCAGAAACCCCAGAATAATTCCTTTCAGGTTTACATTTCAAATGCCAGCCTGAGTATGAATGGGGAGGAAGAAAACATGATATAAGTGCAGTGATAGAGAAGGTTGAGATGAGGTGGCCATCAACACAGGCCAGCATGTGGTATGAGGCCAGTGTGTGGTAGATATGGCCTTAAGAATGACTTCTGCCATTAGATTCCTCCACCCCCAACATGGGACGGTAGATAGTCTCTATTGTTCTGTGCATTGTTCAGTGGGTAGTGGCCCTTAGCCACTTATGACAAGGAGATCTATCTTCAAACACTAACAAATGTCCCCTGGAAAGCAATCCTCCCCCTTAATTGGAAACCATTAGGCTGAAGTGTAGGAGCCTTACAGCACCTCTTGAGACAGAACTGGGTCCCAGGTTCTAAAGAAGATGGAGTGACTGTTGTGGAGAGAGACAATCTCCATGAGACACTGCTACGTGTTCATAGCCTGGCGCTATGGATCGTGTGGTCAGGCCCTCATGCTTAACCTCCACCAGTGCCTGACTGCCACGTCTTCAGCTTGGCAAGACTTGGACCCTGTTGGGATGGACACAGTCTCTGCTATCCAAACCCATTTGTCCCATGACTTCTTACAAACATTTGTTTTGACAGTTTTAGGTATTTATCATTTTGTTATCAATTTACTAAACATTCCAATCAAAACTCAGGTTTGACAAGTTAGGGCCTGCCTCACTTCCAGTTCTGCTGCCGTCCCTGGTTTCCTGCAGCCTTCCTCCAGCTGTATCCTTCTACTGAGTACTATCCTCTGCTCTCACATTAAAAGATCACATGCAATTTATAGCACATGCATCACCACTAGGGGCTGAATCCACAAATAGGAAGCACTGAATCCTGCTCCACAGAGCTTCAAGATGTGAGATGGCACTTCCTTTTTGCATTGTCAGTTCTCAATACCCACAAGCTGCCATGAAGGGAAAGGGGGCTAATGGTATCAAGGAAAGTGATGACAGTATTTTGGGATGATTCCAGAATGCACTTCATTCTAAATAAATGTGCAAAACAGTAGCACTCTGTGATGTAACATGCTAGACTACTTAAGGCTTTAGAAAAACGAAAGAGACCAAGATTCTGCCACTGCAGCCACATCAATCCAGGGATTATAGGTGGAATGGAAAGAAGATGGAGCAAGATAAGAAAGTAGGAGGGTGAGGTCTCCAACCATTCAGGATTAAGGGGAGGCTGTTAAAAGAAACTGCCCAACAACAAGCAGATGAATAACTCAGGAATAACTCATATAATGTATGAATTTCAAGTATCCAGGGTTCCTCAGAAACTTCTCATTCTAATTAGATTGAGAGAGTTGATTCTGAAAATGAGTTATGGTAATCAGTTTCTTATGAGACTTAAATCCCAGGAAATCAAAAGTTTTAAACTATTAATTGACTCATTTTGTAAGAAAGATGTACATTTAAATCAACTTGGATTTCTCTGCCAGTCCTATTTTACACAAAAAGAAGAAAAGATGGACAGGTAGGATATTGTGGTATACACCCCATGACTGATTGGAGACGAAGTTGAATTTAGGTTAAGTTTTACCTGCAAAGCCTTAAAAAGAAAAGTAGCTACTTTCTTATCAGATGCTACTTTAGCATGAGAGATTTTCCTCATTTGGTTTTCCAGTTATAATAATTAAAAAACATGTAAGTGTACTTGCTTTAGTCTCAAAGGTGAGATGCTTTTCTTATGCATATAAACACATACACTCCCCTAATCCCAAGACAATCCATTCATTCAGTCAGTCATTTGTTTAGAAGGTATTTTATTTATCGAGGGCCTCATATGTGTTAGGCACTAAGAACAGCACAGCTTTTAGAAGTGTGTCGCTCACAGTCCTACCCAAGTGAATACAGTCCTTGATCAAGGGACAGACACTGTTATCAGTTGGCTCCCAAAGTCGCCCTGTCCATGAATGACCACCTTACATGAGGCTGGACAACAGCCTGGCAAAGACAGACAAGCAGAAATCCTGAGATTTCCCTCATAAGGTTTAAGGAAAGAATCCAAGGAGAATGAAGCAGTGAATAGTGGAAACTGAACTGCATGAAGGAAGATGGCATCAGAGCAGCCTGAGGGCCCCTGCGAGATGGAGCCCTGAGGACACCGCTCTGTGAGGCCACAGAGGAACCATCTCGGGTGGCCAACAGGGGCTCCCGCGCTGGCCCTAGGAGACAAAAAGAGCAGATCCTGATTCCTGACTGCCCATCCCAGGCCACCAGAATGGTGATAGCAAATAAACCTCTTTTATCCTGGGGTAGTTGAGTGAGTTTCTGCTCTAAGTCCTAAAGAATAAAACACCAGCTTCAGGCAGCCATAGAGTTCAGGTAGCAACAACCCATTAACAAGACTAAAAGCAAACAAAAATCCTGAAAAGTCACATCCCAGCATTCAGTCGAAATCCAGTTTTAATACCAGCACTGATACATCAGGCCAGCAATTTGATAATCTGTGTTAAATGCAATTAGAACACCTTCCCCCCAGCGAGCCTCATGTTAGCTGCTCAGTTTCGCTGAGGCAGGTCAATTTGAACGCTCACATCCCGGCCAGGCTCCAGTCGGAACTGCACAGCTGCCCTACGTGGCCTACCCTGGAGTCAAGAGCAGGAATAAAGGCAAACGGATGGCACCTAAGCTGGCGGGGAGACTGGTGTAAGTAAAACACAGCATTGTTACTGTGGAACTTGTAATTGGTTTTAATCATATTTAACATCTGTTTCTCTACTTTAGCATATAATTTAGAGGAAGCAGCTTAGAAATCTCAGCAAGAACCCATATTTTACATTTATTGAAAGAGGAGTACTTTCCAAGTGATCAAATTGCTCTCCTAATTCACTCATAATAATGTAGTAATTTGGAAAGTCTTTTTTATTTTCCTCATGAAATGTTCTTAATTAGTGGTCCTCACTACTAAAGACTTCCCATCTGCTATACAGTGATAGCGATGTAAGATTATCAACCCCACAAAACTCCTCAGAATTCTCCCTTCCTTCAACCTCCAACTTCACCTTACTGAGTAAAATTACTCTCTGAAAAGTCACCAACTACTTCCCACCTGCCAGACTCAATACAGCATTCTCATTTCTTGCCCTCCTGGCTTTCAAAAGGTTATAATAACCCATCTACCTTGAAGCTCTCACTTTCCATCAGATCAGCTGAATTATAAGGACTTGGCTCCATTCCTGCTTCTCTGACCATTCTATCCTCTCTACTTCACAAGGAGAGATCCTGGCCCTCACTCTGGTTCAGGACCATGAATATGTCCTACTCATTCTGCACATTGTTTTTAAAAATCCAACTTAATGTTTTACAATCCTTGGATTCCCATTATGTTCTAGATTAACGACTTCTTTTGAAAACTCAAAACATCTGGCTACACCAAGCCCACTCATTAAAACTATGTCTCAATGGCCCCTTGGGACAGGCCCACCCTCCCTGGTGCCCCCAGCTCTCACTCCTAGTCAGTGGGTGAGTGTGCTCTGAGCCAGGCTGCCTTCCATCCTTCAGTTACCCTCCTGACCCTCACAGGTTTTCCCATTCATCCTACAATCCATCAACCACACCCCTACACCAACCGTTGATATTTGCTAATAACACCTCAGCTTTTTCACTCCCTTCCTCTTTTCAAGACCCCTACTAATCTTCATTGCTTCCTATATTACCTCCTTTGAGGTGATATCTCAGTGCATACTGAGTCCTTTTCTCTCTTATTGTCCATACCCAAATTCCGAACAGCCTGCTGGGTACCTCTACTTAGAAGCCTCACTTACAACTTCAATTCTGCATGCTCCAAATTGATATCATGAACTACTCCATCTTACCCCACAGACCAGCTTTTCCCAAGTTCTTTATTTCTATTGTTTTTTCTTCTGTCACCTGTCACTCAACCCGCCACATCACATTCCCATCTTCTCTTCTGTTTCCTATAAAGCAGTGCTGAGCTGTGTGATGTGTCCTTCTGCCAAGCCTCTTGAGTGAGTCCCCCTTCTACTCCCATAGCTCATTCCCATTCAGTGGAAATGACTTCTGGCGCTCAGTCCCAACCTAGCTGTTGGATTCCTGTGTTACTCCTAATGGGTCTACTGCAGTCTGTCTCTCCTTGAATGCTTGTGCACTCTAACTCATCTACATGCTGCTACCCTATTAACTTTCCAAGTACAGCTCTGTTAAAACACATTCCATATTTTTTCCTGACTGCCACATAAATGAGGAACATTCACACTATGGCCAGACCCACCTCCTCACTGCTTTGTGATGCAAAATCAGTTCCACACAGACCAGGCCACTCACCTTTTCATGTACCATGTGTCAGCCTTATCTGACTGTTTATCTTCCCTTACACTACTCCCTCTGCCAGGAACCATTCCCCATTATTTCTCCCCTCTCTGCCTGTAGAGAGCTACGGACTCTTCAAGATCCATGAGAACTTGTCCCTAATTTCCATATATAGTAGAACCTCCATAAGTTGACCACCCAAAGAACTATAAGAAACTGGTCAACATATGGAGGTGGTCGACATAAAAAACTACACCTACCGTACTGATACGTATAGGGATACATGACCATTCTATGAGAATTAGTCAATTTAAGGAAGTAGTCAATGTAGGGAGGTGGTCAACTATGGAGGTTCTATTGTAGTTTAATTATGCCATCTTCTCAGTACTCAAGACTCATCTAGGGATAACTCAGAAGTCTATGATATCATGGGACTTTGTCACTTGAGTTGCCTACACAAGGCTATTGAGTTGGAGTGAATTCTCCCACTCATGACTTACAGCCTGTCAGTCACCTCTGCTCAGAAGCATCAGGAGGTAATATTTGAATTAGTCCAGTCTCCACATATCTACACTTTATCGTCTCCTTTGGAGACATAATCTAATTTAAGCCACATACAATAACAATGAACTATGAAAAATCTCCCAAAATACTGACTGTAGTAATATTTGGGAATGTGAGGATTCCAAGCTTTCTAGACAAGGAGGGACTTAACCGCACGTCTCTCAAGGCTGGAACTCCTTACTCTAAACACCTACGGTCATTGTGTCCTTGTCCAGTCAGTCATTCTAGGTTGAACTTTCTTAGAGCAAACAGTGTCTTCTGTGATACTATTATAACAAATGTATACTGAAATGGAATTGTTGTAAATCAATTTTTTATAGTCAACTTTTTCCCTAAAACTTTGAAATTTCAAAGAATGGCATCAGCATCAAAGCAGGAAGTGTGTCCCTGGAATAATGTTCTTTCAATAAAGAGTCGAGTAATGTTCATTAGCTCTTCTCAGAAAAATACAATGTGAGACTCAAGAAGAATCAGTATGACAGACCCCCTCCCTTCAGGGCAGGTGGGTTAAAATTTTCATAATGCTGGCCAGGTGCAGTGGCTCACAACTTCAATCCTAGCATTCTGGGAGGCCAAGGTGGGTGCTTTGCTTGAGACCAGCCTGAGAAAGAGTGAGACCCTATCATTACTAAAAATAGAAAAGTTAGCTGGGCATTGCAGCAGTTACCTATAGTCCCAGCTACTTGAGAGGCTGAGGCAGGAGGATCACTTGAGTCCAGGAGTGAGGTTGTTGTGAGGTAGGCTGATGCCATGGCACTCTAGCCTGGGCAAAAGAGTGAGACTCTGTCTCAAAAAGAAAAAAATAATTTAGTATTGTGTACATTGGATACTTACTTGCTTTTCCATTCTTATGATATTTTACTCAGAGGAATGTTCTTTAACCTTCATATTAATCTAAACTAAACAATAACAACAACAACAATTTTCTTCACAGTGCTCAGGAGCCCTCTTGACCCAGTTGGTCTGTGGAGTCACTAGATAGAAAACCCTTCCTGGGAACTAAAGCTCTGGTGAGGGACATTGAATTTCAGCAGGACCCACTCAGCCTGACACTCCCCATACTTGCTTCCTTCTGCCACGGCACATTTTCTTATTTAAGCTGTTGGCATTTGAAAGGTCCCTCTGAATAATTGATGACTTTCTGGAAATATGCAGAGAGCATTTTTGCCAAGAACAGGAGCCCCATTTGGGGAGCTGGTCAGATTAGAAATTCAGTTTCAAGTCCAAATCCCTTTCAACCTGAAACCTTCTGTCAGCTTGGAAAAGGAAGGCCAGGCCTGGTCAGCACTTGGCAAGGAAATAGCAGTATATAATTAGGAAATATTTTTTAAAGCAACAAATATCACTCATTTCAATGAACAAAAGAAGCTTTGGGAATAATTGTCACTGTCATTACTCTTCTGTAGAGATAATCACTGCATATATATGACAACATCGCAAATCTCATGGCACAAGGAGTTAAGGTCATGGCTGTACTTTATGAGACTTTTAAAAAAATCACTTATCTATTGCTAAGAAAATTCAGATAGATACAGTTAAAAGTACTTTTTCACCAAAGTGTGGAATAGAAAAGCAAAGAGCAAAGGCTTCTGACGTCTTTTCTCAGGCAGACACGTTTGGCACTGCATAGTGACCCAAGTTGCCCTTCCGGTCTCCATTTAAAATCACAACCCACTTGGTTGGTAAAGGGGCCGTTCTTTGTCAGCTGTGACTTAAACTCCCTGTCTTCAAATTTTATGACAGTTAATTCCCAAATAAGAGTAATCTGTAGTGCTGACAGTCATTACATCACAGTGTCTTAAACTCTTCTGAGGAATAGGCTTTTGGAGATTTGTGAGGCTTCTGCATTTGTTCCCAGAAATGTTACTAAATGCATAAAATAATTGTGAAGGAAACCAATTATATTATAAAGACATATAGCATAAAAATATTTTTAAATTTGATCTATGTGCTTCTTTATAAATCTATTAAATAACAAAATACAGTGGATTTGTCTATTAAAGACCATCATTTCCAAGTAGAGACAAACATATATGGTATTTAGAGATAGAAATGTGATCTGCAAAAATCTTGTGTCAAGGTCACTGCTTATTACTACAGTGGGGATTTTCCCCCATGCTCATAATAGATTAAAATGTGAAATTTTAGTTAAAGTTGGTAAAATCACAGATTTAAATTTTTTCTATACCAATTCACAATCATTTGGACTTCATTCCCATGAAGAAAAAATGCATCTCTTTTTATTAGTTCTCTTAGTTATTTTAAATGTGCAAATATTGTTAGAAGCTTTATACTCACTTTGAGTTAATACATAGTATGTGTGTGTCTGTCCCAACTCAGGCATCAGGGAGTGGTGGGAATGGGGTGTCATCTGCGAATCAGGAGGTGTTGGGGGTGGGGTGGGGCATCGTCTGCGAATGCAGACTGCAGACCTGCAGCTCTTTTCTATTTATCAAATAAAGTAACACACATGAATATTTTTTATTGCCCATTTTCCCTGAGAAGGTTTTCATTAAGTCTGTAGCTTTTTATATAATGCTAGGATTATCTGATTTATTTGTTTAGACTAGAGAGTCTCTACCTAGCATGCTATAGTGTTCAGTAAAGGGATCTGACAACAGATTTAAGCAATCATTTTGTAATCAGCAGGCCCCTCATATCACATGTTACCTCTAAGTTCGGGTACAAATCAGTGGACTTATTGTGAATGAAGCACACTATTCATTAAAATTATCTTTTTAAATCATTCATGGAATCTGTGGACAACGCAAGTGTATATTTTTGAATAATTATTCCGAAATACCAATTCAACAACTGCCTGTTGTTTGGTAAATATTAAGGAAAATCAAAAGACTATGAAACTGACTCCTTCTTGGTTTTTTTTTGTTTTTTTTATTAATTGATATCTGTATACATTAATGCAAACATGGGATACATTGTGCTGTTTTCATTTACAATTTGAAACACTTTCATCAAGCTGGTTAACATAGATTTCATGTCATTTGCTTAATCATTGTATCAAAACATTTATATTCTAGTTCTAGAAAAGTTCACTTGTACCCTTGTTAGACAGATATATAGGTGATCTTTCTGGTCACCCTTCCACCACCCAGCCACCCTTCTCCCCTCTCCTTCCTCCTCCCCCCCATATTCTTGGGCTAGAATTAAGTTGTATCTTTCATTTGAGAGCTATAAATTAGTTTCATAAAAGGGCTGTGTACATTGGATACTTTTTACTATGCAGCCCTAAAGATAAACGGAGACTTTACCTCCTTCATGTTTACATGGATGGAACTGGAAAATGTTCTTCTTAGCAAAGTATCACAGGAATGGAGCATTTACATTTTTAAGATTGCATGTTTTTGGAAAGATACGTTGATTCCTACCATTTTCTTAACTATTAAAAACATCATTTTTGGTTTTACAGTTCTACTCTTCCGTGTTGCTTTCCTTCTGCTCAGGGGGAGGGTTGGAAAATGGCACTAGATGAAAACACGGTTATTTCCATTTGCAGAAATGGCTCTGATTAAAAATTCTTGAATGTCACTGAGTCGCAATAGACACAATTGAAAAAACGTCATCCCTCTTGCCCTGTCTTTAAGTGTAATGATTAATGTGCCCTTGCAGGATGATCTATGTGCCTGCAGATTACTGCCTGAATCACTGTGTCTACTTTATGACTTATTGTTTGCCTGAGATCACCGAACATTTTATTTAGAGATAAGTGAGGGATTAAGGTGCTTCCTTTTCTTCTGGGTCAGAATTAAAAAACAAAAAAAAAAAAAAAAGAAAAAAGAAAGAAGGAAAACAGACAAAGTAGGTACCAAAAGGCCTGTAGTGAGGCACAGAGGAAATGAAGCAATGAAAATCAAATCAATCATTTATTGGTGAAGCGTGAGAAAATTTAACAGATGCTTAATGTAACCAAACCCAAGAAATAGTTATGTGATAGATAATTGACATTATTGAATGTCAATATTGGTCTTTACATCATAGGAACACGAATACAGGTGTCTTAATAACTCATGTAATTTTATAATGTTCTTGAAAAAACAAGGGGAGTAGAGGCAGATGAAGTTCGGGTTGCAAATTAGTGGAATTTAAGAAGTGAATGCTTTACTGATCCAGCTCCCTTTTGCGATGTTCTTGGTTCATGTCTTTCTGCAGTTGTTTTTTTCCACTGTGGCAGAAGAGGGGAAAAGCAAGCTGGTGTTTTAAATTTATTGCATTACATTAGTTGCACTATAAGATTCTTTGAAGATGATTGTCTTGTGGATTCTAGTTCCAGATCAGTGGACATTTGGCTAGAAGGATTTATATTGTGTGCTCAGAGAATTGAGCCTTAAATCAGTGTTACTGTAGGCGGCAGAGGGTTTGGTTTTTACAACTACAATAACTGACTCACTGGGGAGTGTATGTGTGACCCTTTCCTGATATTCCAAGGGAAGTGTATGTTTGATCATCATTGCTTTAAATTCTAAAAAGCAATACAACAGAAACATTAGCTCTCCTATGGCCATGAATTTGTTTCACTTGGTAAAAGAGAATCTATATAGAGGGGAAATAGTTGCATTAGTTCGTAATTTGTGAGAGAATTGAACTTTTGATTCCACAGAGAAGAACACTTAGATTGAATTATATCAGGTTCAGGGTACATTTTAAGCAGAGGGCTGCCTAAGTCCTTTTTAACATTCCTTTTTTTTTTTCTTTTTCTAAAAAGTAACAGTAGAAATATTCTCTAGAAATGACAGGAGAGTATAGATTTATGTTTATCCATTCTTATATTTGTGTATCCAACTATAAATTCTTCAAATAGTTGAGCCTGGATGGAAGCCAGGCTCTGCCTTTTAGGGAGCTCCTTATGCATAGAAGTCAGATCAAGAATGACTGTTTCCCATTGAGGGACGGGGAAGGGAAGGGAAGGGAGAGAGGGAGAGAAGTATAAAGTGCTATGGGAACATTGAAGAGAGAGTAAAGAACCACCTGGAGGAAGGGTACATTCTTAAAATGGGAAGAAAAGATGTTAGGGTTTGGTTTTCATGAGCTCCTAAAATGTAGCCAATGTTAGCATATATGCATGTTTGCATACCTGGCAGTGAGATGTAGAGAAAACATAATGTAGGAATTCGTAGGAGATTCATTGGATGGGACTCTAGGGATCATCTGGTTCTGTCTCCTCAATGAAAGAATCCTGTCAATGGGGGCGGTGCCTGTGGCTCAAAGGAGTAGGACGCTGGCCCCATATACTGGAGGTGGTGGGTTCAAACCCACCCTGGCCAAAAACTACAAAAGAAAAAAAAATCCTGTCAACAGCCACTTTACCAGCGGTATTGACTTACATTCCTTCCTAAGAAGTCAGCCTGTTTTGCTGGGGATCTAAAAGTCTACTGACTTTATTTATTTAATTTTAGACTATGGGTTCTATTACAGCTGTCTGGTGCAAAGCAAGGCAAATGTACTCACTAATGTGACAGCCTTTTAAAAGTTCACATTAAATTTCCGGTCAACCGAAACCCCTAGGCATTTTATTTTATTCATGCAATGGGTTATAAATCTCTTCTGCATCCCATTTGTGCCATTGATTAAGTCTAAGAATTGGACTTTGAATTTTATTCCTTTAAAGTTACTTCGCTTTGCTTTAATGTTGCAGTTTAAAGATACTTTTAAACCTGCATTCTGAGATCCCTAGTATTAGTTATTCTGTTCCAGTCTATGCTCTCTATACTGCTATCTGTATCTTTATCCAGATCCTTGATGAAGATGTTAAAGAGAGCAACTGGGAGGACAGAGACTTAGGGGTTTTCACAGATCACAAATTCCCTTCTTTGGGAATGTTTGTTTAACTAGACATGAGTCAACTTATCCACCCAAGCTTATTGCCCTACTCTCCAAAGTATGTTATAGATGAGATGACGATCTAGACAGGTTTGCTCAGCAGAGTCTCAGTTTACCTGGTTAAGTTCTGGTTAAGTTACCTGCTACATAGGTATAAACAACACATATTTTGACTCAAAAGTATTGCCGATGAGTATTATGGTTCCCCTAATTGTCAGAGACCACACAAAAGACTTGGGAGCAACTCTGGAAACATGAATTCATGGTGCTCATGTCATTCTCCAATTTATTAGTCCTAAGAGATTTGTTGACCAACTTTGTTCTTAATTTGTTCATTGTCCCTAACATTCATACAATTTTTCTAAATGTTTGCAAATCATCCCAAGCTTTTTTTTTTCCGCCATGAGGAATTAAATTTAAGTCTACCGGTTTGTATTTACAGTTTTTGTTTACTGTGTCCTTGCTATGAGCCAGTACCTCATCCAAGTGTTTTATCTCATTTAATTCTTATCAGAACTTTCTGAGGTAGAAATTAGTACCCAGGATTTATAAGTTAAAAAAAAAAAGTGAGGTTAAAAAACTTTCCCAACGATTCAGAGAAAATAAAAGATCGAAAAGGATTCATACTCAGGTAATGGGACTTTCGAGTCCTTGTTTTGACCCACTAATTCCAGAATTAGTCTATTCCCCATTGAAATGTGATACCAAGCAAACAACAACAACAACAACAACAACAACAACAATAATGAAGGAAGCTAGACATGAGTTTAAGAAGACCCCTTTTCCTAGAAAACCATTTAAAGCTAGGCAATAAAGCTAAGACAATATAAATTTTCCAGGGCACTGGTCGGAATTGATGGAATTACACAATTGAAAGGACAAAGCTGAGGGACACCCCACAAAGCTTGTGACAGATGGGCCATAAAAGTGCTCCCCAACCATGGTGGCTCAGAAACACTCTTCAGCCCTTGAACTTCCTGGCTTCCAGATTGGCTTGCAATGTTTCTCATCACTTCTCTTTGGCCCAGGGAGGAAAAAAAGGCCACAGTGAACCTAACAGCCTATTTTGGGTCCTTTTTCTCAGAACAGTGATCAGTTTCGTATTGTGAGAGTACACGTCTATGTGCATGCAAAATATTTTGAAATAAAGCAAAAAAAAAAAAAAAGACTTCTGAACCATTTTGTTGTTTTTGTATGCTTATTTTTTGCAATGCCTGGCACAAAGTAATACTCTATAAATGTCTGCTAAATGAACACATTCCCATACAAATTCTCTGTAATTTAGGAGTGAGGAAGGAGACAAGGATGGGATATGTCTTTATTGCAGAGGCCCTCTGTTTCTTCTGCTTTCTTTCTTTTCCTTCCTTTTGTTTTGTTCAAAATGCTCAGCTCTGCAGTTTCTTTTACCTGGCACTTTCCAAGAATGTCATTTACCGTGGAAGGGATACACCTTCCTTACCCTGTCCAAGCACGTTCTTCATTCCAAGACACATCACTTATTTATTATGTTATGCTAATGAGGATACAGCCCGTGGATTAGAATGTACCATGCTCTGTGAAAGGCAGAAAGAAAAGGACCCCATAAATACAAAGAATCTGGACCAGAGAACATTTTATTACAAGACTTGCTCCTTTCTTAAAGATAGTAAACATGATGAATTTCTCTTTGAGACTGAATTTATGAAGATAGATGATCCTCTCTGTGGTTGTTTTAACTGGGTTTGCCTTGCAGTCCGGAGCAGAGTTGCAAACCCACACAAATACATTTATTGCCATCCCTAATGACAGGATACGATGTCGTATGTATGACTGAGTGAGGCTTCAGAAAGTGACATTATGTTTTACCATAGGGATGGAAAAGGATTCATTCAATTTACATGTTTCAGTGGGAAAGGCCTCAGGTATTTCCTGTAAGGAAAGCCTTGGACGGCCTTAAATCCTTCTTTCCCTGTAACTTTTGGGAGTACTCTTTTCAGAGTCAGACTGAAAAACAATCTTTTGCTGACACTTTTTCAAATGCCAATGCAGGCACTGGTGGTGGAGCTTTGTACTTGATTCTCAGGCATTCAGTTTACACTTTGGCTTTCTGCTGAGCCGACAGAGAAGAGAGAAGTAAAATCACGGGGGGTGGGGTGGGGGGGAGAGGAAGGTCTCTGAGCTCAGTGTTTAAGTGTCTTGCTCACTCCAAGGCTGTTCAAGCCGAGTGCACATGCTCAGCCGCACAAGGGACCTGGCTCCACTTTGCTAATGATGGCAGCGTGCATCATTGGCTATGCAGATCACAGAAGAAAGCCATTCTGCTTAGCTCTAATTCCATCAGGATCATTTACCTTTTGAAGGATAGAAAAGAATGAATTGAAGATCAAAATCATCAGCCTTATTTGGCTTCATCCAAGATTTATGGCAGCTGCTTTCAAGGGCAACTGAAAAAACCAACTGCGGAATTCACATCTGTACCACTTCTTGTCTTTCAATATTTTATAAATGTTACGAGCAAAGTCAACCTCTGGGGACATTAAAATTAAACAGCCTCTATCCTTCCCCTATATTGGAATGAGAGCATATATCAATAATTGCTATATTTAACTACTCTCATCTGTATCATACCTTTTAGGATTAGCTGTCTCAGAAGCCTACATTTAGTTTACTATTCATTTGCCAGAGGTTATTATAATGTGGAATCCGTGTCTTTGTGATGTCAAAAGCATTAAACTTTGATTTAAATTGTTAATAATACAGTGCCCATTATTGCCAGCTTTAGACTTAAATTCATTTTTTTTAAAAGCAAACATTTAAGGGATATCAACCGCTGTTTGAAATGAAGATATATTGTCCTTAATTTAAGTGCCTTGATGTGCAGCCAAAAAAAAAAAAAAAAAATCAACTTATATGAAAAAAAAAAAAAAAGTACCAGAAGGACATTCACTGTGATCTCTGAGGAAGTAAATAAGGTTGCTTTGGTTTCTTTAGATGCTTTGATTAGTTTTGACAGCAAGAAATATATCTTGCATCCATATGATAAAAGACTACAATATAAGTGAGGGTGATACGGTGGCTCACAAATTATCCTGAGGATCAAGCACAGTGGGCAAAAATTGATAAAGCAAATTAGCTTTCTATTTGCAAGATGTTCAAGAGCTCTAAACCCTCTTTTCATAGTAAAACACTTATTCTTAAAGAAGTCCTAAGAGCAGACGTTCCTACAGATCTTTGTGGTGCCTTCTATTATTTACAATAAACGAATGCCCCTCTCAACTGGCCATCTTGACTCTTAGCTGCTACATCCCTGCTCACAGGAAAGACAAAATGTCAAATGTCAAAGGGGAACTGGGTGTGAGCTAACCAAATGAATCTGACTCATGGGAAATGCCTCATATTGAATAAATAGCTGTTGCTGGAACAATTGATGGAACCGGAGAGATCTGAGTTTGAATTCAAGTTCTTCCTCATTTGCTGATCACTTTGGGGAAGTTCCTTAACATCTCTGATGCTAAACTCAGTATCTTTTCTGCAAATATAGAAATTCTGCCAGGTCCCTCCCATAGCTGCTATGAGAATTAAATGATTTAACCTATCTAGTAGGTGTCTGGAACAGTGCTTGGTGCATCAATGGGGCTAGATAAATGTTGGGGTTTTTTTCCCCCTAACTTCTTACTAGGATTTAATATGATACCCACAAAATTGTCCCAAGTATCTGTTCCACGTATTTACCTTTGAAGGAACACAGAGAGAAAGTTAATAATGTTACTGTAATAATGACTCCTAAGTGTGGTCCTGTGCGCTGCCACATTTCCTTGATATGCAAAATGGAGACAGACAGAGGGAGGCCTATGACTTACCTGGCGCACTGATGCTGGGATGAAGAGTCTTTGCCCCGCTCTCCTGGGCTGACTTGGCCTTTCTCCTTGGACTCCACTGTCCCCACGCTTTGCTTAGTTCCAGGTGCACGAGGTCTCCTAATGGTTCTCAGAACACACCATGCTTTCTCCTCCAGAGGTTTTGTACTTACTCTTCTGATGCCTGGGACAACTTTCCTTCTGGTCGTAGCACAACTGATTTCTCATCTTAAATATTAACTCCTCGGAGAGGCTTTTCCTGCTTCTTCTAACTAAGGTATTGCCCTTACTATGGTTTTTTTGGTATCATAGCAACCTTTTAATTTTCTTTTCCGTTTACCTAAAACTAATTACTGTTTTTATCACCTGTCTTCCCGTATCCGTCTTCTTCCCTGCTCTGGCTGCCATGCCTAGCTCAGTACCTAGCGTGGAGTAGGTGCTGAATAGTAATGATGATATTAGCAATAATGATGAGAACTGGCACCTAAATAGCTCTTCCTAGTGCCAGCTACTGTTCTTTACTAATATAAGCTGTTTAATTCTCCTCAAAATCCTATTCCCATATTAAAGATATAAAAACCAAGACAGAGGGCAGTTAAATGAGTTGCCTGATATTAGACTATATTATATATAGTATACATTAGCTGAATATATGCCTGAACTCTAACCATGAGAGCATACCTCTCTTCCTCCTGGGGCTACAATGAGACTTTTTTCACTTTTATGCCAGTTAGATGATGGGCTTCAGCACCTGCTACTCCCAAATGTGGCACTTAGTATTTGAGAGAACAGCAGAAGCAAGAAGAACTCTTGGACCTTCTTGCCTTTCTCCCCACAGCAGGCCATGAAAGAATCATTGGACCTTCTCGAGCAGGTCCTAAGACTTTCATTCCAGAGGCATCCTCCCTATATCCAGAGAAAAGGAATATCTTTGTCTTTGAAGACACCGAAACACTAAGAAGAATCTAGACAAATAGGCCTCTCTCCAGTCCTCCCACTTTATCACCCCTACATCATATCCCTTTGTCCTCCAGGTACATTTCTCTGTGACTACCTACTTCCCCCCCCACCAAACTTAGTATAAAAATGCACAGACTTCCCTATTTCTCTGAGTCATCATGTCTGCAGGCTCCTGTGTCATGTAAAACTTATATTAAATAAATCTGTGTGCTTTTCTCTTAATCCACCTTTTTTTAAAAATAGAGGTCACAGCCATAAATCTAGTGACAAGTGAAAAGAATTTTTTCTGCCGCATATAGGAAATTATTTGAATCTGCAAATAGTCAACAGTGTCATCTTCATCACCTTGTTCCTGTCCTCTACCCCCAGCTGTCTGTCCCCTTCCCTCTCTGCACTGTGAGTTGGCTTTAGGTTGCCCATTTGCCCAGTTCACAGGGAGGGATGGAGACTGAATTATTTCTTACTTAGGCCATTTATATAAGAAAATATGATAGTGCTCTGCTTAGAAAACCTTGGTAGGAGGGGTGGAGATTTCTGAGAGAGCAAGTTTAAACACAAATAATTGATCCCAACCTGTGCTTAATGAAAGCATATGTCACTGACACCTCAGTTATGCAAAGCCGTCATGGAGCGACATGTATCTTTTTCATTTTAGGGAAGTTTATTTACAGCTGAAACAGTTTTCATTTTTCAATCTGGTAGGCAGACGTTGCTGGGATCTCTGTGTCCTTTTGTTTATACGCTGAGTATCTCAGAGGATGTGCCCTTCCTGGAATATCAGCCATTGCACCAAATGATGAGAGGATGCCTCCTGGGGGACGCCGGAGGGGCTTGGGACGGCTGCCCCCATGTTAAGTGGGGAGCTGCTCTGCACTTTTACGCTCTGCCTTCTCTCGCTGCTCTCTGCTGTCCCTGGGGCAGCTGGTAGGTGCCCTCGCTGCTGTTATCCCTGCCTTATTTTATGCCTGATTGTCAGAATGATGGCTTGAGGGTGGAGACACCTCTCCTAAAGAGCCAAATGTATGGACTTTATGGCAGTCATTTTCTACACAGAAGAGATATATATATTTTTTCAATTCTGAATGGTTAGGATGACTGGATTATGGATTTAGGTAAGAAGAAGGGTATTCATTTTTCTTTTCACAAGTATAAATTTGTCTAAATTGTATAAATTATAATTGTATACCTTATGGTTCTAAAATGTGTAATTTAATGTTAATATGAATATATTGATATATTTAACCCACAAGTGTTTATCGTGTGCCTACTGAGTACCAGGCACTGTGCTAAGCTCTGGAGTTGTAATCGTGCTGAGCAAAACCAGGTGGGTTTCTGCCTTTGCGCGGCTGCAGACTGGAGAGGCGGGGAGACCATCCAATAAGTGCATCAGTGAAGGCTGGGACCCTGATAAGGCATCCAAGGAGAAGGTGTACGAGGGGGATGGGATCTTGTCAAGAATGTAAGGGAAGGCTTCCCTGAGGAAATGGCCTTCAGCAAATGACCTTCAAACATAAAAGACAAGAAGGAAGAAATGAGGCTAGAATTCACCAGACGCTGTCCTTTTCGGAAGGTGTTTTTTTAAACCTATTACTTCACTTTCATTCATCTACCAACCTGGTGAGTCCTTTGAGCAGAAGATGACTCAAATATCAAGAGAGCTTTTGTGACTTGCCTCAGGTCAGTCACACAACCCGCAAGAGGTGGAAGGGGAACCAGGCAGACGCCCATCTTCCGACTCCTGAGAAGTGAGGGTAGCAGATCTGGGTTCAGACTGTCTTCCTCTAGTTACTATTTAGGCAAATGGTGTTCTTCTAGTTATTATCTGGTCTTCAGCATTCTCAAGTGTGAAATGGAGACTAGTAGCATTTGTTTCACAGAGCTTTTGAGAAGATATGTTGCAATGGCATGATACTTAGCAAATGATTATTCTTTTATTTTAGTTCCTTCCTTTGTGACCTTGTTCTCTCTCCACTGTTCTACCCTTTGCATGCTCTAGAGGAGGGATGCATCCTGTAATAAGAGTGAGCCCTCGTAAATCATCCCTTATTCTACTAGTCTATGTGTACATTAGTTCAGCGACCTCTGTGTGGATACACGTGCTTAAAGTAAATACATCTTTTTTAATATCAGGACAACATCAGGACAGGACATTACACATTTATTCTTAGGTATCTAAAAACAGCATGTGCCAGATGCAGAGTTAACCCTCCCACGTAGCTGTTGTGTGCTGATTCACTGGTAGGACCAGGCCACTACTGGTAACTTTTGCCGCTTACAGAAGCTCAGTGTTAAATTAATCCTTAGTTGTAGAAACTAACTCATTCCAGCAATCTGGTACATCAACCTTTCTTTTCATTAAAATGTATTTTGATCATTAAATTTTTGTATGGTTTTGTAGTTTTTTATGGCAGGCTACTCTGAGGAACCAGGAAGCTTATAAAAGACAAGGCATAGATTATAAAGAGTCCTGGTTTTGAATTCATCCTGCAGTGCTGACCAGATGGGTGACTTTGATTATTCAAGTTATTTAATTTCTTTGGTCTAAAAAAAAAAAAACATGGATAGTAACAGCTTCTTTACAATGCTAATTAAATAAAAGTGATAAACCTGTGAAAGCTTCCTCATCTATAAAATAAGGATGATAATATCCTTGTAGAATGCTTAGCACACAGTCTGGTACATAATAAAAGATGGCTATTATGACAGGGCAGATATTATGCTAAGTACTTGATGTCTAGAAAGTGAGGAAGGTGTACATGTGTGTGAGCACATGCATGTGTATGTAATCAAAGTTAGGGATGTATTTGTATTGGGAGGCCATCCCAGGAGCTTCAGTTCAAGCACAGCTCTGAGTTCTAGTCACTATTGACTGTCTCTACAGTAAAGAGTGTTGACCTTGGGTGGTAGCCTCCATGTAGGAAGTCACTAGGCAATGTGAAATACTTTCTGGCTGGAGTTTCTTACCATTCTAGATTAGACTTCAAGACAAAATCTACAACGATATTTCCTTCTTGTTTCATCTCACCTTTGATACTCTATATTGGTGGTCCCCAACCCCAACCCCCCTGCCCCCCACCATGGCCTGTTAAGAACTGAGCTGCACAGCAGGAGGTGACCAGCAGGCAAACAAGTAAATGTCCATCTGTATTTTTAGCTCCTTCCCATTGCATGTATCATTGCTCAAGCCCTGCCTCCTATCAGACATTCCTCCCTTCTTTGTCCATGAAACAATTGTCTTCTAATCTGGTCCCTGGTACCAAAAAAGTTGATGACTGCTGCTCTACATGGTTAGTTTTTCTTTAAAACTAGATGGCTACACGTCACTGCAGAGCTGGGATGTGTGTATAGGCTATTGATGGCCAAAGTTGAGCTTTGCAGCTTCGATTACCTGCCATATTGCTGATATAGCTGCTGAATGTGGCGGAAGCTGCGGGAGGAGATGAGCACCTGGCACTCAGGATGTTCTTGCAAAGACCAAAGACGACTGAGGCGAGGAAAGGGCCAGAGCATGAGGGCTGCACATGAAGCTGGTAGCTAGGAGGAAGGTTGAGTATCATACCTGACAAAAAAAAGAGGGTTGTAATAAGGACCCTTCCTTCGCTGGATCTTTCAGAGACAATGACCAGATGCTGTGTAGAAGGTGGGTAATTTTACTGTTTAGGAGATTAGTCAGAAAGCTTGCTGATAGAAATGAAATTCCAGGTCTGACCGTTAAGTTTGTGTGCTAATCCTAAAAATTGCTACCTAAATCTTTGCTGAATGTCATTATTGTTCCCCTTTGAGAAGCTGTGCACTGATGACAATGCCAAGTCCACCTTTCAAAGCAAGTTTGAAGCTCTTTCTCTGCACTGGCCACCAGAGCTATTGTATTACCTGTCATGTCCTCAATGTCATTAAAATGTCTTCCTTTCAATATTTCGTTTATCTTTGGGCAAAGATCATGTTTCCATGTGATAACACAAGAATGCTAGTGCTTCTTGTGATCCAGGTCAGATTAATAGGGAGAGTATTTAATGGATAATAACTCCCTGCCAGACAGTGCCGTGTGAGCTGGTGCACTGTCGTGAGGCAAGAGCTCATTTTTGCATAGACCTGTTTCATGCCAAGATTTTCAGCTAATATTTCCTAACTGTTTTCTCTATCAAGGTTTACATGGTCTGCTCTGCTTTTCACAGCTGACAATTTTGGCACACCATGTGATGAATTTTACGATGTTTTCATCAGTTCTGCTCACTAGTAGCTGCCCTTACTCCTCTTCATCAGTGGTGTTTTCTTCCCCCTCTGAAAAAAACATTCAATCCATTTGTATGCTCCTGTTTTCTTCATGGAATTATCCTTATAAATTTCGATAACATGTCCTTGATTGCACTTCCACTCTTGCCAAGTTTAACAAGAAATTTAATGTTTGTTCATTGCTCTAATTTAAGCGCTAACATTCTTGTGATATCACATGGAAACATGCAACAACAATAATGAATCCACTTGGCAAGACACTGTCACACGTCATCATGAACACAGCTGTGAGACATTGATATTCCAAAGTTATGAAACCTTGCTGAGTTGTTTGTACAATGCTGCCAATGTAAGTGGATGGTGGCAAGTTCATGAACTTAACTGTCAAACCTTATATACAGGTACCATATAGATTGGTGAGGAGAGGGCATCATTGTAACAGTTTTCTATACATGGAATATATTTAAGGATTTCCTCAAGGTGTAGTATTCATGAGAGCCTTGTGGTCAAGGAAATAGTCTATGTTTTTCAGCTAATCTGTGTCTTTTAATTGGTAAATGATGACATAAAGACAAGGTAGATGGAGAGCAAAGGAATGAGAAGACTTGTAATTGTTTCTGAGAATTTATTTACTTAAAAATAACTGAAAAAGGATTCTGATATATCACAGATTGAGACCAAAATCCATTTGTCTGCCCATCTTATTCATATTTATTATGCCAACTGAGAATATGTACCTTGTATTTTTTCCCAGAAGATAGCACTAGAAATATACATGAAAAATTGGGCAGGTGGTTTTCAGTTAAGAGATAGAATGAATAAGTTGTTTTGAAAGAAAGTGGATTCCTCATCCTTCCTGCTTTCCTTCCTTCCTTTATTCCAGTGATTTTCAACTGATGTGCTGTGAAAATTTTTAAAGGTCATTAGTTAAATGATTTTCAAAAGAAGTCCAAAGCACAGTGACTATATTCTTTTCCTTTTTTTTTTTTTTTTTTTTACTTTTTTGTTTTTGATCAATGTAATTTAAGTGTGTTGTAGAAGTTTAACTATAGGTCCAAGTGAGTTGCGAGATAAAGAAGGTTGAAAGACACTGCTTTATTTAATAACGAATTCTATATTCCCTTTTATATGCCAGATATCTTTCTAGTGCTGTAGATTTACAGTCTAGTGGGGCTACATTAGACAAAATAAACAAATTAATCAAGTTGTTAGCGTGTTAGTGTTACAAAAGTAAAGTCAGATAAGGAGGTGCAGTGATAGTGGGAGGAGGAGGGAGAACTATTCTAAACTTGATCCTGGAGGCCTCTCTAAGGAGGTGGCATTTGAGTAGTGTCCTGAATGAGGTGTAGGGGTAGATTGGGGAGGAAAGTGTTTAGGTAAAGAGAAGACCAGGTATGAAATCTGGTGTTTATAAAACAGCTTGACATTTTTGAGGAATAGAGCCAGTGTGGTTGGAATTCAAGTTAGAGGAAGGTGAGAAGAAGGCCTAGAGAGAAGTCCAAGGTAATACATGCTAAGGCCTCACAGAACACAGGAAAGAGTTTGGTTTTTACTCCTTGGGAGTTTCAAACAGGGGGCTGATAGGATCTAATCAACTGTTTTAAAGGAAAGTGGTGTGTATTGGGAGAAAATTGGGTGCTTTTGATTTAATTCTGTTTGATTTCTTATATGTTAAGGAAACAAACAGTATTTATTAGATAAGACACTAGGAAATACAGATACTGCATTATTTTCTGTCCTACAGAATTTTGAAAAATTTTCTAACTTGAACTTCAGTTTCACTAATTTAGCTATGAACAAATCAAACCAAACTATGCATTTGATATAGTTAGAGTATAGCAAAATAATAATTCGTCCTTTAGTAGTTTGAAGCTTTTTTTTTTTTTTCCTGCAGCGACCTATTTGTATATTATTTACTTAGGAAGTTTGCCATCATTATCTGGATCGACTCTAGAAATCATTACATGGTTTTTGTTGTGAGGGTTACTGCTCTGGGTAACAATGATAACAATCAGTAGAAAACAGCCTGCTGTGTCCCAGGCATGGTTCTAAGCATTTTGACTTACTTAATACTCACATTAATCCTCTGAGTATTGTCAAAACTTTAAGGAGGTTTCAGTCTAGGTTCAGGTGCTTGTCACACAAAGATCCAATAATTGAGACAACAAAGGTTGTCAAGGAAGAAAGGAATTTTTAATACAATAGATGTCTTATCAGGAGAATTGGGAAGCTGTCTCAAATCCATCTCCCTAAGACAGATCATGGAATTTTAAAGAGGGAGCCACATACCTTAGGGCAGGTCATGGTGTGTTTTGCAAGGGGCTATGTGCATTGGGGGCAGGTTGTGGAGGATGGTGAACCTTGGCATCCAGAAGTCTGCCTGGGGCCTTCAGAATCTTAGGTCGTTTGTCTTACAGAAAATCTAGTATTTCTGGGAAACAACTCAAAAGATCAAGTAATTAGTTAAGGGAGAGGATTATATGGGGGTCATTCAAATTTGTTCAGTGGGGGACCAGTTACATGAGTTTGATACTATTATAGTCTTCATTCTACCATGAGGAACCTGAAGCTCAGAGCAGTTGAGAAACCCGTCCAAGAACAAGCAGGTAGGCAGGATCAAATCCTGGCGGGCTAACCTAGGGTGGGTCTTCTATACTGCCTTTCCACATGAAGAGAAGCACCACTGACTCAGACAGGTGCCAAACTGCAGTTCCAACCACAAGATTGCTTCAGAAATTTTTTTACCATGCTCAGACTGCTGTCAGGGTCCTCTCCTTTACCCAGGCTTCAATCAGCTAAGGCGCCAGCCACGTACACCTAAGGTGGTGGGTTCGAATCCCCAGCCCGGGCCCGCCAAACAACAATGATGGCTGCAACCAAAAAATGGCCGGGTGTTGTGGTGGGCGCCTGTGGTCCCAGCTACTTGGGAGGTGGAGGCAGGAGACTCGCTTGAGCCCAGGAGTTGGAGGTTGCT
>CAUYQV010002320.1:0-15155 GCA_963574575.1 Galagoides demidoff | reverse complement strand
AAAATGGCAGGGCGTTGTGGCGGGTGCCTGCGGGTGCCTCCGCTACTTGGGAGGCGGAGGCAGGAGACACGCTTGAGCCCAGGAGTTGGAGGTTGCTATGAGCTGTGATGCCATGGCACTCTACCCAGGGGGATAGCTTGAGGCTCCGTCTCAAAAAAAAAAATATTGATGAACGTATCAGGAACTTGGGGATCCCCTTTCAACATGTTCAGGCACCTCCTGTAGTTCAAAGACAGGACCTCCCCAGTCCTCCACCCACTTTTCTGACAGCTGGGCCTTGGGGATGGATGAAGCACCACTTATCCCAGCTAGGAATGGTTGTGATTGTTTCCTATTTTAGGGTTAGTTTCTTGACAGGGAGGAAGATGTCATACCGTTGACTAGGGTAGTCTCAAGTTCAGCTTGGCCTAGATGAACCCCACGCTTGCTTGCGTGGTGGGAGTTATCCCTGTGGTTGGTTCTGAAATCAGCATGCAGGGGCTCAGGGAGGGAAGAAGAAAATGATTCTCAGTGAAATATTTTATTATTTTTATCAGCATGGTGACTCTTTAAGATTTGAACTGATCTGGGATCTGTGGAGAGTGAGAAAGAAGTGATAGAGGGAGGTGAACAGGGCAGGAGCAGCAGAGGGGCAGAGAGACAGCACAGAGAGAAAGTAGAGGACGAGTTGATGCAGAGGAGAAAGGGCAGGAGGGAGAGAAGAGGAGAAGGTGGGGGGAAGTCCCTGCTGGGGTCCCCTCCAGGCTGGTGTGAGCAATCACAGTGCCCTGCCCCCAGGCACACACAAGAACACAAGTATAGGGGTACCCAACCTTCAGGCACAGCACTCAGAATCCTCACTGCCTGGCGGGGTGGACGGTTTGCTGTGGTGACAGGTACTGGAGCACCATCTTGTGGATAATACTAACTTTTACTGAAGCCACTAAGATAGTGACTCCATCCGGCAGGTTCTTTGTTCCTCCTCTCTTCTAGGATGGGGCCAGGAAGGCCCTGGGGCCCACAGCCAACCTGGACAGAGGCTACTTCTCTGCCACCTGGCAGCTGCCTTGGTAAAGATGGCTTAAAGATGCCCCACAGACTTTGCCTCCAGGAGCCTGAAGGTTCTGCCCAAGGTCCAGGAAGAGGAGGGTGCTGGCATTCTTGACCCTCTGAACTAGGTCTAATCACAGTCCCTGCCAGAGAAAGGTTTCTGAAGCACAGGACCCCTCAGAAGGGTCACTTTAAGCCACACCCACTTCCTCTAGGGCCCTCCCTGGCCAGAGACATAGTTGACACTTAACAGTGGTGTCTCCCTCTCCCAATACAGAACTCTCCAGAAGGACTAGGGTTAGGCTGGGGAGTGGGGTGGGGTGGGGTGGGGGAACCCAGGGTGCAAAATGCAAGAGGCCCTCACTCTCAGGATCATGCAAATGCAAGGTTGGCACCTGCATGACCTTGAGAGTGAGCACCTCCTTCAATTTTGCACCAAGGATGCCCTCCTCGCCTCATCCTACCCAGGAATGTTGATACTCCCACCATCTGATGCCTCTCATCTCCCTCTGGGGTGCCCTAGGGTCAGGCTGCCTCTGGACTTAGGCCCTCACTTCCCTCCTTTCCTTTGCCTACAGCCCTAGGTCACATGGAGACTGTGACATCCCTGCAGTCCTCTTCCTTTGGGGCCTCACTGTCCCATCCCATCCTCCTGCCCCTGCCTTGGATGCTCTTTCCAGAAGTCAGGAGAGGTGGGATTACACTAGGAAGGGCCTCGAGCCTCCCTGCAGCCACCATCTGCAAATCCTAGCAAGGACCTTGCACTTCACACACATTCAAGGGGAATCTGTCTCATCTATACAGAGTCCTCATATTTATTCTGACTTGTGAAAGGCCTGATCCCAGCAGCTGCTCGCCGTGACTTCATTCTGGCAGATTTCAGGGAGTATACATGTATAAGTGAGTGTGGGTGTGGGTGTGTGCCTGTGTCCAAGTCAGTGTTAGATGGGGTAGAGGTGTGTGTGCAAATGTGTGAGTGTGATGCTGCTCAGAGTCCATGAATTTATGATGTGTGAGTCATCAGCTGAGAGTGGCGCCTTGGGAAGACACTGCCCATAAATAAGACAGCAGTCCCCAACCTGCCAAGTCCATCTTCAGCTGGCTGGGTACGTAATCCTGAGCATCTGAGAAGCTGGAGCCTGGGGCTGGGGCTGTCTGTCCCTCCAGACCCCAGAGAGCAGCTGTCACAGATATTTCTATCTCTCCTGGAGTCCCAGACTTTTAAGGGTGTGATGCATGAAATGGGGTGGGGCAGAGGGCAGGGAAGGAAACAGGACTTCATGGAGTTTTTCTGGCGGGGGGCTCATTTGCTCTACCTTGACTCCCCCTGCCATGTGCCAGGCCCTCTCTCAGGGGCCAGGGATACCATGGTAGGCATGATGGACCTATGCTCTCCCCCTCACAGAGCTTATGTTCTAGTGCGGAAAGGCTACTCTTATTTATTTATTTATTTTGAGACAGAGCCTCAAGCTGTCACCCTGGGTAGAGTGCTGCGCCATCATAGCTCACAGCAACCTCCAGCTCCTGGGCTCAAGTGAGTCTCCTGCCTTTGCCTCCCAAGTAGCTGGGACTACAGGCGCCCACCACAATGTCCGGCTATTTTTTGGTTGCAGCTGTCATTGTTGTTTGCCGGCGGGGGCTGGATTCCAACCCACCAGCTCAGGTGTATGTGGCTGGTGCCTTAGCCACTTGAGCCACAGACTCTGAGCTGGAAAGGCTACTTTTAAACTGATTGCATATAAAAGCTATGAAGAAAACAAAACACAGTAATGGTATGCAAAGTGCCTAAGAGTGGTGGGGGTTCTTTAGTTGGGATGGTCAGGGAAGATCAGGACATGAACTGTGCCTGAATAATGAGATGTCACATGGAGATTTAGGCAATGAGATGACGTTCCCTGCCCATATCTTCACGGGACTTTGGATCAGTTACTGAAGCCAGATCAGGGGGCTAGAGATGACCTAGAGGAGTTGGGGGTTGATTTTCTTGGGGAGGGTTTGGGAGAGATCTTGGAGTATCTTCTAATCCTGGGGAAAAGAGATACTCCAGGTCTAGGTGCGGGAGAATGACTTCATTTTCCCTTCTCACTGGGCTCTTGGCAGCAGTGCTGAGTACACTGATGGAAGAGTCAGTCGCGTGAACTGGGCACTTAATTTTTAAGTCCCCTTCCTCCAGGAAGCCTTCTTAGACTGCTGGAGGCTGTACCCCCCACCAAGAGCGGGCCCTTCCAGCTGACAGAACCACTTAGCTCAAAACTGGTGGTTCTCTGATCGTTTGTTCTTCAAATCTGTTCCTTTGGCTCCACCAGAGACCAAGTCTTGTGGGTCTGGTCTGCGTGCACCCAGAGGCCCCACTGCTCTCTGCCCGGTACCGGTACTGGGCTGCCTGGATCTGAGCACTTCCCCTGGGGCCGCCTGAGATCCGAATGGGGGTGGAGGGTCAGGTGCTGGGGTCCTTAATCTCAATTCCTTTATTTAATAATCCACTCGTTCATTTCTTTTTTATTCAGATTTTCACCGTGCGCCAGGCCCTGTACCTGGTGCTGGGAAAACTATAATTTAAGAGTATTTTCACCTCGCCCCTGACACCCAGGGTGCCTTAACTGTTCCTCTTGTTTTCAAGTCCAAGTTCCACTGCTGCGTGAGAGGAATAAGGCCAACCCTGGGACCCCAATCTTTGCTTGATATCTTACCCCCACCCGCGCTGCGCCCCGGCCCCCAGCGGCGCGGAGAACTTGGTGATAGGAGGGAACGCGGCGCGCCCCGGGGCCACATCTGGTCGAGCGGTCGCGCGCGTGTCACCAAGACGCTCATTCACCGGCGCAGCTGTCACCATAACAACCAGAGCAGGGGAATCCTGGCGACGGCGGGGGCGGCGGTCGCGGGAGGGACCCGGCGCGGGGTGAGAGCGCGGCGGCCCGGGGAGACCAGCCTCGGCGGCAACACCCAGCACGCCCGGCGCTCCAAGGGGCCCCGCTGCATGCAGACCCGCCAGCGGGAAGGCGCCACGCACGTCACCGCAGCGGCCGTCCCCGCGGGCGGGGACCGAGTCGGTAGCTGAACCACCTACCCTCCGGGCAGGCCGAGCCGCTGAGCGCCCGCGCCTGGAGCCCTGACTCTATGGCCCCCGGGGAGTGCGCCAGAGCCGCCGCGCCGCCCACCACCAGCCGGAACCCAAGCGCCAGCGGGAGGAGGAGGGGAGCCCCGGGCGCCGCCGGCCCCGGCCCAGGGGCCCGCTTGCGGCCCCCGCCCCCGCTGCGGGGCATGGGAGGCAGGTAGCCGGCTCGTGCTAGAACACCCGCGGCGGGCAGGACCCGCCTAGTACCGCGAAGCCCACAGCCCGGGAAGAGAGCAGCGGCCCGCCCGCCCCCGGCCGCAGCCCCACCAGGGCCCTCCCCTGGCGGCACGCACCCGTGCGCGCACACCCCGCACATAAGACCTCCGCTCCCTCCCGGCCTCGCCGGCCTCCGCGAGCACAGATCCCTTTGGGGCCTGATGCCATGGGTAACAACTTCTCCAGTATCCCCTCTCTGCCCCGAGGAAACCCGAGCCGGGCACCGCGGGGCCACCCGCAGAACCTCAAAGGTAGGCTTTGTGGCCGGGCGCAGGTGGAGGGGCAGGGAGGTGTGGTTGGTCAGGACCGGCAAATACCACCTGTTGTGCGTATTTGGGGACCGGAGATGCATCTCTGGCTGTGGAGGTGGGCTGGGGTCGGGGCTGCCGGTGGTGGTGGTGGAAACCGAGGAGGATGGCGTCCCTGGGGTCTGCGCAGCTCTTCCTGCCAGCGCTGGGAACGTCACTGGAGTCCCCTCAGGCCCTGAGGTTAGGCGAGCCTGAAGAGGTGGGGAAGGACATTTGCCGAGTGGGTAAGGGAGTAGGGAGTGTGGAGGGAAGCTCAGGTCGTCCAGCTGAGCTTCTCAAGGAAGCGCCACGGTCTTTTTTCACCGCCTGCGGCTGGGCTGGAGAGAACAGGCTGGAGGCACTAGTTGCAATACCGACTGGAGAGTCCTAACAATCCAGGCCTGACTGGCAGCAGCCCCAAAAAGGGGGTCAGAGCTGATAGTTCTGGGGTCCTCTGCGATTTTTGAATCCCTTGAATCATCTTGATTTTCCCCACAGACCAGACATCCAGTCAGAACACTAGAAAGAAGGGAGGAGCTGGAGGCCTTGGAACAGAGGGACTTTTACCATGAAGGTCCTTTCTCTGTCCATCTCCAGATCCACCCAGCACTGTGAGGGTGGTCCTAGGCCCAGCCCTGGGCATCACAACTTCCATCACTGTGCTTGACCTTTGGAAGACCCTACTGGGTCCTCCTGGACTCTCAGACCCTACTAATTCCCTTCAGGAAGCTGCTTTTCTGTCTCCCTCAGAACCAGTGGCACTTGTCCTGGGCATTCTGATGGTTAAAAATCAGGAAGGGAAGCTCTTGAGCTTTGACAAATAACTCCCCACTTTCTCAGTCCCCTAGGTATGAGAAGGATAATACTAATACATTTACAAAGAACTTTCACAAATGCCTTTTCTTTTTTTCTTTTTTTTTGAGACTGAGTTTCAGTATGTCACCCTCAGTAGAGTGCTGTGCCATCACAGCTTACAGCAACCTCAAACTCTTGGGCTCAATTGATTCTTTTACCTCATCCTCCCAAGTAGCTGGGACTACAGGCGCCTGCCTCAATGCCCGGCTATTTTTGTTGTTGTTGTTGTTGTCATTGCTGTTTAGCAGGTCCTGGCTGGGTTCAAACCCTCCAGCCCTGTATGTGGTGGGTGCCCTGACCAATGAGCTATGGATGCTAAGCCACAAACACCTCTTCAATGAGCAGGAAATTGCTCTAGGTAATAAGCAGAGCAGAGATAGCTGATCTTGCCCATTCTACAAGTGAAGAGAAGGAGGCTTGTTTCAGGTTCCCAAAGCTGCGGAGAGGCTAGGCTGCAGACCCATATTTTCTGACTTGGAATTCTGTCCCCTTTTTTGTTGGACAGTTAACTTGGGGGAGAGGAGGAGACAGGAAATCACTCTCTTGCATTCTAACTCTAGATCTTTTAGAACTTTACCTCTCACTTGGCTAAGAAAAATCAATGGGTTTGTTGTGTTTTCCTGGAAATTAACATGTCAAGACCCTTTTAACATATCAGTTTGATGACCTTGTAATTCTACCTACAAGAATTAATCCTAAGGAAATAGAGATGCAGGCAAATACAGCACTAGGCTAGGATGTTCATGGTAGTGTTATTTATACTAGAAAACCAACTTAAATGCTCAATATACTCTTGAAGTATTATGCAGTCATTAAAATTATATTTTTGAAGAATATTTGATGACTTGGGAAAATACTCATGGCATAATGACAGAAAACAACATTGTAAAGGCTGTATGATCCCAATTAAAAAAAAAAAACAATTGTATGAGTTTGGGCATAGTGGTTCATGCCTGTAATCCTAGCACTTTGGAAGGCCAAGGCAGGAGGCTCACTTGAAGTTGGTAGTTTAAAAACCAGCCTAGGCAACACGGTAAGAACCTATCTCTGAAAAAAAAATACCCAGGTATGGTGGTGTGCACCTGTAGTCATAGCTACTTGGGATGTTAAGCATAGAAGGATCACTTGAGCATAGGTGTTCAAGGCTCCATTGAGCTATGATTGTGCTGCTGCATTCCAGCCTGCACTCTAGCCTGGGTTGACAGAGCAACACTCTATCTCAAAAAAAGAAAAATTATAAGAATGAAAAAAAAAAAAAGCCCAACAACAACAAGACAAAGCTACTAAGAAAAGTCTCCAAAAGGTTAATAATGGTTTCTTCTGGGTAATGGGATCATGTGAAATATTTTTCTTTTTTTGTATTTTGTACTTTTCTAAAATTTGTATAATTGGCCAGGTGCGGTGGCTCATGCCTATAATCCTAGCATTTTGGGAGGCCAAGATGGGAGGATCCCTTGAGGTTAGGAGTTCAGAGACCAGCCAGAACAAGAGCAAGATCCCATCTCTACTAAAAATAGAAAAAACAGGAGCCAGGCACAGTGGCTCATGGCTGTAATCCTACCATTCTGGGAGGCCAAGGCGGGTGGATTGCTTGAGCTCAGAAGTTGGAGACCAGCCTGAACAAGAGCGAGACCCCATCTCTAAAAGAATAGCTGGACATTGTGGCAGGTGCCTGTATCTCAGCTACTAGGGAGGCTGAGGAAAGAGAATCTTTTGAGCCTAAGAGTTTGAGGTTGCTATGAGATATGACACCATGGTACTCAACCCCAGGGCAACTGAGTGAGCCTTTGTCTCACAAAAACAAACACAGTAGGTGGATGACCTGGTGGGTGCCCATAGGCCCCAGCTACTTAGGAAGCTGAGGCGAGAGGATCTCTTAAGCCCAAGAGTTTGAGGTTGCTGTGAGCTATGATGCACAAAACTCCACCTAGAGTGATAGAGTGAGACTCTGTCTCAAAAAAAATTTTTTTTTCACAATAAGCAAGTATTATTTTTATAATCGGAAGTGAGCTATCAGTATTAGCATATATAAGGACTGTTTTGGAACACTGGAAACATATTCCTGGGCGGCGCCTATGGCTCAGTGGGTAGGGCACCAGCCCCATACACCGAGGGTAGTGGGTTCAAACCTGGCCCTGGCCAAATTGCAACAAAAAAATAGCCGGGCGTTGTGGCGGGCGCCAGTAGTCCAGCTACTCAGGAGGCTGAGGCAAGAGAGTCGTCTAAGCCCAGGAGTTGGAGGTTGCTGTGAGCTGTGTGACACCACAGCACTATACTGAGGGCAATAAAGTGAGACTCTATATCTACAAAAAAAAAAAAAAAAAAAAGAAAGAAAGAAAGAAAGAAACATATTCCTAATGATGGAGGAACCCTGAACATCACTGAATTTAACCTCCTCCATTACAAGGGAGAAGAATGAAGGAAAAGGATAGTGATTTGCCAAAGTTAAAGTGGCAAGTTGGCCTCTGTCCTTCAGGAGCAGGACTTAACTGGGGGCAGTGAGTTGACTTGGTGTTCTAGTGTTCACATACTGTCCCCTTAAGAGTCCATCCTGGACTTCACGGAAACCTAGAGGAGACCCCAGTAACTGTACCTTTTTAAATCAAACGTTTGGAATTGTGGGAATTTTGAGGTGTCCGTGGCTAGGGTCTTTGCATGAAGCAGGAGGGGGACCCCATTTACATACCTACTTGGAGGTGGCCATGGGAATTTTGATTCTGCTCCTTCGAAGCCTGAAATGAAGGATAGAGTATGTTCATGAAAGCTACTTCTTTGTGCTCTCTGTCCTTCAACCAGGGTCAACAGATCCTCCTTAGCCTGGCTTCTGGGGACCTGTTCCCATTGTCCACTCTAATACAGGCATCATCTTTATTCTGTAATTGTTTGGGCTTCACTCCAAATTCCCTTCTAAGTCTATCAGCATTGACCTAGGCGTCTTCTCTGATATTTCAGTGGTCATCCAAATTTCCATTCTCATTGTATTGGTGTTGATCCTAATAGGCCAGGGGTCCTCAAACTTTTTAAACACGGGGCCAGTTCACTGTCCCTCAGACAGTTGGAGGGCTGGACTGCAGGCCCTGGGACAAGTCAGCTGCTAAGCAGGACAGGCAGTGGTGGCAAAAACACCTGGCAGGGCGGATAAATGTCCTAGGTGGGCTGCATGTGGCCCATGGGCCATAGTTGGAGGATTCCTACAATAGGCTGTGATTCTTCCTGGCCACCCAGTTCTGCTGGGATTGCTCTACTCTCACCCAGAATTCACCTCTAATTCTCTCCCATGTCCATCCAGAAATTTGCTGGGGGTGGAGGTAGAGCAATTGTTTCTATTTTTTTCACTCTTGTAATTGCAACCTTTTGATTCCTCATAATTGGGACTTATCAGTGATCAAAGATTGGTCTGGCTATCAGGCTTACGTGAAATGGGACTGGACCACCACCTCTTATGTGGTGGTAGACTTCGATCTTCCTGGAGACATACTGACCTCACTCCACTGCTGGTGATTCCTGTGAGCATCTAGGATCTGGGGACAGGTCCGGGGCCAGTGGCAATATCCAAGGAGCTCCTAGGTGCTTGGCTCAGGGGTGAGGGCTCTTGACATCTCTGAGCTTTCGAGGGATGAAGATCCATTCAAAAACAAAGGCTGAGAGAGTGAATGGAATTAAATACAGTAGAACTTCCATAGTTGACCTCCTCCCTACATTGACTATATCCTTAAGATGACTTAGTATTCATAGACTGGGCATGTACCATGTTGACCACCTCTATATATTGACCAGTTTGTTACAGTAACATGGGTGGTCAGTTTACAGAGGTTTTGCTGGAGTTGCTTGGTTAGACTGTTGAGACCCCAGATGTATGGGCAAAATTCAGAGAAGGGGCATTAGGGAAGTATTTCAGCTGGACATGGAGGGAATAAGCAAAGGCTTGGAGGGGGATTAAGTGCGTCTGTATGTATATTTGCAGTGAGGGGCAGAGGGCTCATGTTTCATGGAGAAAGATGTAGAGAATAAAGATTTTCCTCCTTGGCTCGGCGCCTGTGGCTCAATCGGCTAAGGTGCCAGCCACGTACACCTAAGGTGGCGGGTTCGAATCTCCAGCCCGGGCCTGCCAAACAACAATGACAGCTGCAACCAAAAAATGGCCGGGTGTTGTGGCGGGCGCCTGTGGTCCCAGCTACTTGGGAGGCGGAGGCAGGAGACTCGCTTGAGCCCAGGAGTTGGAGGTTGCTATGAGCTGTGATGCTACAGTACTCTACCCAGGGGGATAGCTTGAGGCTCTGTCTCAAAAAAAAAGAAAGAAATCTAACAACTAATATTATAGTTTTAAATGTTACCTTGAAACTATTACCTTGTGTCTTGGGGACTAAATTTTCCAAGAAAGTGTTTTGCATGTAAAGGCATCTATCTGATCATTAGATCGTTATCTGAACACAAGGATTGTTCTTTAGTTTTCAGTAACACATATGTCTTTTCCTCTTCAGAATGGAGATTTCCTCTCACCAGTCCCACCTCCTGCAACAGCTGAATGAACAGCGCAGGCAAGATGTATTTTGTGACTGCAGTATTCTAGTGGAGGGAAAGGTCTTCAAAGCACATCGAAATGTATTATTTGCTAGTAGTGGCTACTTTAAAATGCTTCTTTCTCAGAATTCAAAGGAGACAAGTCAACCAACCACAGCTACATTTCAGGCTTTCTCCCCTGACACTTTTACAGTTATCCTGGACTTTGTCTATTCTGGCAAACTGTCTCTTACCGGGCAGAACGTCATAGAAGTGATGTCGGCTGCTAGCTTCCTTCAGATGACAGATGTCATTAGTGTATGTAAGACTTTTATTAAATCTTCCTTAGATATCAGCGAGAAAGAAAAAGATCGCTATTTCAGTCTCTCAGATAAAGATGCCAATTCTAATGGTGTAGACCGTTCCTCTTTTTACAGTGGTAGCTGGCAGGAAGAAGGCAGTTCTCCACGTGCGCACCTAAGCCCAGAGCAAGGAACAGGTATTATAAGTGGAAAATCTTGGAGTAAGTACAATTATCATTCAGCCTCCCAAAGGAATCCTCAACAACCTTTGGCCAAGCATGAACAAAGGAAAGATTCCATTAAAAAGACCAAACATTTGAGATTGTCACAGCCTTCTGACGTTGCTCATTATAAGTCAAGCAAACGAGAAGCCCGGACAGCTGATTCTTCCAGCCATGTTTCCCAAACTGAAGAACAAACACAAATTGATGCTGAAATGGACTCGACTCCTGTTGGCTATCAATATGGTCAAGGATCTGATGTCACATCCAGAAGTTTTCCAGGTATCCCAAAAGGGTATAAGTTCCCACGAAGTGTGGTGGCGTGAATCTGAACTCCCAGCTGATTGGGAGACAGAGAATTGCTTGAGTCTAGGAGTTTTGGGCTGGAGTGTGCTATGCCAACTAGGTGTCTGCATTAAATTCATTAATATGATGACCTCCCAGGAGCAGAGGAACACTAGGTTGCCAAAGGAGGGGTGAACTGGCCCAGGATTAAAAGGGAGGTCAAAACATCCCTGCTGATCCAGCCTGGGCAACATTGCAAGATCCTCTCTCTTTAAAAAAGCATTAAATTAAAAAAATTTTAAAAGAATATAAGTTCCCTCAACCAGGTTGCAAACTCTTATATAAATCAATCCTGTGTCAACATGCCCTTATTTTCAGGTGTTACAGGCAATTGAGACAAGTGACTTTTTAAAATCCTATTTTTATAATGACATTTATTACAGCCAAGTGCAGTGACTCACACCTGTAATCCTAGCACTCTGGGAGGCCAAGGCAGGTGGATTGGTTGAGCTCAGGAGTTTGAAACCAACCTGAGCCACAGCGAGATCCCACCTCTACTAAAAATAGAAAAACTAGCCAAGTGTGATGGTACATACCTATAGTCCCAGCTACCTGGGGAGGCCAAGGCAAGAGGATTGCTCAGCCCAGGAGTTTCAGGTTGCTGTTAGCTATAACACCATGGCACTCTACCCAGGGTGACAAAGTGAGACTATCTCAAAAAGAAAAAAAAGTATTTCATAAAACATGAATTTAAAATTTTAAATTCAAAATAATAGAGAGTAATTTAGACAGTCAAAATAATAGAGCACTGAGGATCACAATCCATGATATTGGCTCGGTGCCCGTAGCACAATAGTTACGGTGCCAGCCACATACACCAAGGATGGTGGGTTCAAACCCAGCCCAGGCCAGCTAAACAATGACAACTGCAACCAAAAATAGCAGGCAATTGTGCCAGGCGCCTGTAGTCCCAGCTACTTGGGAGGCTGAGGCAAGAGATCACTTAAACCCAAGAGTTTGAGGTTGCTGTAAGCTATGACGCCACAGCACTCTACCAAGGGCAACATAGTAAGACTCTGTCTCAAAAAAAAAAAAAATCCGTGATATTCCAAATTTGTGTCTATGGATAATTAGATTATTATTAAATGTTTAAAGCTCTTTTCTAAATAGTTCAAACCCTAAGACACATATTTCCCTTTTTTTTTTTTTTTTATGACAGTCTCACTTTCTTGCCCCCAGTAGAGTGCCATGGTATCATAGCTCATAGCAACCTCAAATTCTTAGGCTCAAGTGATCTTCTTGCCTCAGCCTCCCAAGTAGCTGGGACTCTGGGCACCTGCCATAATACCCAGCTGTTTTTCAATGATTGGGTCTTACTCTTGCTCAGGCTAGTCTTTAACTCGTGAGCTCAAGGAATCCATCTACCTTGGCCTCCCAGAGTGCTGGGATTATAGGTGTGAGCCACCACACCCAGCCCCATATTTTCACTTTTTTTTTTCTTTTTGAGACAGAGTATTACTATGTCACCCTTGGTAGAGTGCTGTGGTGCCACAGCTCACAGCTCACAGCAACCTCCAACTCTTTTGCTTAAGTGATTCTCTTGTCTCAGCCTCCCAGGTAACTGGGACAACTACAGGTGCCTGCCACAACACCTGGCTATTTTTTTGTTGTAGTTGTCATTGTTGTTTAGCTGGCCTAGGCCAGGTTCAAACCCACTGGCCTTTGTGTATGTGGCTGGCACCCTAATAGCTGAGCTACCGGCGCCAAGCCAGACAATCTAGTCTTAATAACATCTCTTTCTTCTCCATTTTTCCTACCTTTCCAAGATTAGACTTCCCAACTCCTTTTGAATTCTTTATGTTATAAAAATTGTGATGATAGGTGGCGCCTGTGGCTCAAAGGAGGAGGGTGCTGGCCCCATATACTGGAGGTGGTGGGTTCAAACCCAGCCCTGGCCAAAAACTGCAAAAAATAAAAAAATTGTTATGATAAACTTTCCAGTGACTTCATCATATGGTCTCTTGACAGATGATCTGCCAAGGATGCGATTCAAGTGCCCGTACTGCACGCATGTGGTGAAGCGGAAGGCGGACCTCAAGCGCCACCTTCGTTGTCATACAGGAGAAAGGCCTTATCCATGTCAAGCTTGTGGAAAAAGATTTAGCAGACTAGACCATCTAAGTAGCCATTTCCGAACAGTATGTATATGATTTTTCATCATTTTACTTCCTAAGAAATAGGTGCCTTTGTCTTCTTTAGGATAATCTCATTTGTTGAGAAATCTTTTCACACAACTCTACCATTTAAAAAATTCTTCCAACTGAATGTTTTTACTTAGTACGTAATACATCAATTCACACACACACACATATTTTTTATTCTCCTCTGAGACCTAGAAATAGGGGATATTCTTTTGATGCTAAACAATTTTATATTTTCATTTTGACTCTAACATCTAGAAGGTTTTTATATATGGGTCTGTTCAGAGTCAGGGATAATATAAACTGTATAAATGTTTTCAGTGTCTGGATCAGAATCACCACTTCAGATACCACACATGTGCTAGTGATTATTGAACTCTTGCCCTGTCTGGTAGGATCTCAGTCTAGTTGCTGTTGGCAACCTCTCTCCACTGTCTTCCCTTTCTAGTCTCACTCTAGTTTCTCTACAATTTATTTCCTCAAGGAAGGGAGCAAGGTGGGCAACAGTTTTCTCTGTCAGCAGTCAGAAAAGCTTCAGGGAATTGCTGTTCCATACCTCTGTCATTTAATAAGACAGTGACATTGGAATTATTCTGCTATTCTTTTTTGGAGGGGAAGAGACGGAGTCTCACTTTATCACCCTGGGTAGAGTGCCATGGCGTTACACTGCTCACAGCAACCTCCAACTCCCAGGCTTAAGCTGTTCTCTTGCCTCAGTATTCTGCTATTCTTTCTGAAGCAAACATTTTTTTCCAAGGCTGGGTGTGGTGGCTCATGACTATAATCCTAGTACTCTGGGAGGCCAAGTCGGGTAAATTACTTGAGCTTAGGAGTGCAGGAGCACCCTGAGCAAGAATGAGACCCCGCCTCTACTAAATATAGAAAAACTAGCCAGGCATTGTGGTAGGCACCTGTAGTCCCAGCTACTTAGAAAGCTGAGGCAAGAGGATCACTTGAACCTAGGAGTTTTAGCTTCCTGTGAGCTAGGATGCCATGGCACTCTACCCAGGGCAACAGAGTGAGACTCTATCTCAAATTAAAAAAAAAATTTATATTCCATTCATAAGAATTTTAATTTTAGGGCAATACCTGTGGCTCAAAGGAGTAGGGTGCCGGCCACATATGCCAGAGGTGGTGGGTTCAAAGCCAGCCCTGGCCAAAAACTGCAAAAAAAAAAAAAAGAATTTCAACTCACTTAAGGCAGTTTCTTTATGCATTGCTTTCTAATTTTTTAATCAACAGATATATATTGACAACTGCAACTTGAACTTTACCTTAGAAACAAAAACAATGTAACCTAAATATTTCTACCCTCATATTAATCTGAAATAAAACAAGCAAACAAGGCTGGGCAAGATGGCTCATGCCTGTAATCCCAGCACTATGGGAAGCTGAGGCAGGTGGATTGCCTGAGCTCACAAGTTCGAGACCAGCTTGATCCAGAGTGAGACCCTGTCTCTAAAAGTAGCCAGGGCTTGGTGCCTATGGCTCAAGTGGCTAAGGTGCCAGCCACATACACCTAAGGTGGTGGGTTCGAATCCATCCCGGGCCTGCCAAACAACAATGATGGCTGCAACCAAAAAATACCAGGTGTTGTGGCAGGCACCTGTGGTCCCAGCTACTTAGGAGGTGGAGGCAGGAGACTCGTTTGAGCCCAGGAGTTGGAGGTTGCTGTGAGCTGTGATGCCACAGCTCTCTACCCAGGGTGACAGCTTGAGGCTCTGTCTCAAAAATAAAATAAAATAAAATAAAATAAAATAAAATAAAATAAATAAAAGTAGCCAGGTGTTGTAGTGGGCACCTGTAGTCCCACTACTCAGGAGGCTGAGGTAAGAGAATCACTTATTCCCAAGAGTTTGAGGTTGCTATGAACTGTGACATCACAGCACTCTACTGAGGACACCAAAACGAGACTGTTTCAAGAAAAAAAACCCAAAACTATCAGTTGTAGAGTAGTAATTATGGAGAATAAGGGGTAGTGATTAACTTTTTTTTTTTTTTTTTGAGACGGAGCCTCAAGCTATCCCCCTGGGTAGAGTGCCATGGCATCACAGCTCATAGCAACCTCCAACTCCTGGGCTCAAGTGAGTCTCCTGCCTCCGCCTCCCAAGTAGCTGAGACCACAGGCGCCCACCACAACGCCT
>CAUYQV010002318.1:0-19124 GCA_963574575.1 Galagoides demidoff | reverse complement strand
AGTAAGGTCTGTTTCAAGAATCTGGGAGCATTTAAGTTGGGTGCATAAATGTTTAGAATCGAAATGTCTTCTTGTTGTATTTTTCCCTTGACCAATATGAAGTGACCATCTTTGTCTTTTTTGACTTTAGTTGCTTTAAATCCACATGTAGCTGAAAATAAGATTGCAACTCCTCTTTTCTTCTGAATTCAGTTTGTTTGAAAAATGGTCTTCCAACCCTAAACTCAGAGCTTTAATTTGTCTTTTGAAGCTATGTGTCTTTCCTGCAGATAGCAAATGGATGGCTTGTGTTTTTAAATCCAGTCAGCCAATCTATGCCTCTTCAGTGGGTAATTCAAGCCATTAACATTTATTGAGATAATTGATAAGTGTGGCAGTGTTCTATTCATCTTATTTTGTGAGAGTCCATTGCTTAGTTTTATGTTTTGCATCATTGTGGAAGTTAGGTTCTGTCTTTCAATTTCTGAGTTTTTACTTTGCTGTTGATCCTTTGTGATACTCAATAGGTAGAACAGGTTGAAGTATTTCCTGTAGAGCTGGTCTTGTTGTGGTGAATTTCCCCAATGTTTGCGTATCAGTAAATGATTTGATTTCTCCCTCAATTTTAAAGCTTAGCTTAGCAGGATATACAATTCCGGGCTGGAAATTGTTCTGTTTAAATAGAGTAAAGGTAGATGACCATTGTCTCATTGCTTGGAAAGTTTCATTAGAGAAGTCTGCAATCACCTGATGGATTTGCCCCTGTAGGTCAACTGGCACTTAATTCTGGCAGCTTGAATAATCTTTTCTTTTGTCTTGACTTTCGAGAGGTTCATCACAATGTGTCTTGGAGAAGCTCTGTTAGAGTTGAGGTGACCTGGGGTCTGATAACCCTCTGAAAGGAATGTATCAGAATATTTGTTGATATTTAGGAAATTTTTATTTATAATAGTCTCTAGTATGGCTTCCATTCCCCTGGGGCATTCTTCTTCCCCTTCTGGAATACCTATAACTTGTATGTTTGAATGTTTCATAAAGTCCCATAATTCTGTCAGTGAATGTTCTGTTTTCTCTCTCTTCTTTTCTGCCTCTTTAACTATCTGAGTTATCTCAAGAGCTTTGTCCTCTACCTCTGAGATTCTTTCTTCTGCAGAGTCTAATCTGTTGTTGATACTTTCTATTGCACCTTTAAGTTTCCTAATTGACTGCTTCAGTCCCTTCAGCTCTGCTATATCCTTTCTATATTCTTCATATCATTCATCTCTTATTTGATTCTGGTTATGTATTTCCTTTTGGTTATTTTCCACTTTATCAGCAGTTTCCTTCATTGTTTTCATCATCTGTACTCTAAATTCCCTTTCTGTCATTTCTAACATTTCTTTATAGGTGAAATCATCTGCAGTAGCTACCTCATGTTCCCTCCCTAAATCTCTCCTCGGCCAACGTAAAAGGCCCTTTAAACTGCTGACTTTGGCTAATTTGTAGCTTTCTGAACACTTGAATATTTCTTGAAGTGGGTGTCTGCTTACCCAGTGTGCCAAAACCAGTCTCACTTTATGTCTCTGAGGGTCAAGGCTGTAAAGCAAGTGTCCTCAAACTATGGTCCACAGGCCACATGCATCCCTCCAAGGACATTTATCTGGCCTGCCAGACATTTTTGCCACTTCTGCCTGTCCTGCTTAGCAGCTGACTTGTCTTTGGGCCTGCAGTACAGCCCTCCAATGGTCTGAGGTACAGTGAACTGGCCCCCTGTTTAAAAAGTTTCAGGACCTCTGTAAGCATCTCAGTCACTGCCCAGTCACTAGATTATTCACCTAAGGTCTCCTGCCCAATCCTTGCTCTGCAACTCTGAGGGCGGAGCTTGCTGGGGCAATTCTCCCACAATGGCTCCAGCCCACAACAGAATACTATTAGTTCTGTTAGGCTCAGCAGCTCAGTCTGGGGTCCTAGGCAATGCTTAAAGTCCTCTACACTCTTGCCCAAGTTCTCCCAAGGTAGTTCAACTGAGTACCAAGTCAAAAAACAAAAAAACCCAAAAAAAACAGCTCACAGGTAAGGCCTTTCCAGTTTGCAATCTGATTGCTGCTGTATTTATACCTCCCAGCAGGATTAGACTGAATGAACACATGCAACCCCTTGCCAGTTGTATACTGCTTTGTCCTCCTCATGGGAGTCTAGAAGTCTCTCGCTGACTCCCTGTGTCCCCAAAGGGATGTTTCTGGTCAGATCCCACCAACCAGAGATGCCTGGAGTCTTCTCTCCCCAATTTCACCCTGCCCAGTTGCAAGGAAACTTACTCAGCCACCATCTTGCTCCTCCCTCCAGACCATGCACTATTAATGCCCTCATTTTCTACATCCAAAAATGGGTGCAGGCAGTGAAACTCATGGTCCTAAGAACACATTATCAGCACATATGTCAGGATGAGGAAGAAGTAGAAGTGTGATCAAAGATTTGATGTCACCCGAAGACCAGGAGTAGGGAATGAGATGGTGGCCAGGTGGGCCCAGCCTCCAACTCCCTCTTCCTGTAAGAAAACAAAGAAGGGAAGAATGAGCCCTTGGGAACACCCACAGGATAAGGCCTTGCTAACCCCTTAGGAACATACACAGGCAGGATAAAGTCATGCTGACCCTAGTGATGTTAAAAATATTTTGTTTAACTATTATTTTGCTTAACCAAGTAACAACTGAAAGTGCCATGAATCTGCTTCTGTACGTTCTGGTTGTAGAGTCCAGTGGCTTGCTTGCTACATCATCCAACCTATAAAAGCTGTGCATTGACCCTGGTCATCACTACTGCCCACAAGTAAGGAGGGCAGCCAGCCAGCTGGTCTAAATAAAGGCTCCTCACTGGCATTTTAAATTATATTTGTCTGGTGGTTGCTTTACTTGCACCATAACATTACATCACTAATAACTTAAAGGGTGGTGCCATTCAGTACAACAAGATTAGAAAACAACTAGATTTGAGTAGAAAAACTTTTCAAGAAGGCAAAGAACACAATGGGACATACAGACTTCCCTGCCAGGCCCTCACATGACAGACCTCAGTAATTCCTGCTCCTGAGAGACCTGGCCTGCTTTCAGGGATCGTGAATAACATAGAGCCTTTTGAAAGTACTCCAAAATTCTCTTAGGGGACACTAGGCAAAAATGGGTAATTGTTTTTTAATAACTGGCAATTGGGAAAAAAAGTTTCCAGAAGTGTTTTGAACTCCCCAGGCTGCACACCCATGGCTGCGCCAGGTGAAATGATAAATGTGGCTCTGAGGAAAGGTGAGGTTACTGAAACATAGCCATATCTACAGTCTGGTGGCCTCATTGCCACACAGGTACTGGCTTGGGGTGACCATCACATAGAGCCCATCAACCTGGCAAAGAGAAGAGGCTGCGTGAGTATTTTCTATTTCAGCGTGAGGGGGAGAAACCCTGTAAGGAAAACCCTAGATGGAGAATGTGTTTAAGTGATCATGTCAGGGGAAGGGACTGTCCTGGACGGAAGCTGGTGAAGTTTCTAAGTTCCTCAGGAAGGGGACAAAATCAAACTTCATGTGGATTAGATGCAGCTGGTAAAAAAATTGTTGTCCAAGACCCTGCGCCAGTTCCTCATGGTACCTAATTTGGTTAATAAGCCTCACTAGGAGGGGATTTTTTTCTATTTAATTGAAGTTATAATGAAAGCTGGTGTTCAAGGTGCTTAAAGAGGTCATTCCAAAAGGGTAAAAACTTTCATTTAGAACAGTGGTTCTCAACCTGTGGGTCACGATCCACAGGAACTGTATTAAAGGGCTATGGCATTAGGAAGGTTGAGAACCACTGATTTAGAATAACAATCAGTTCTGGGGGTTCTAAAATATTATGGTGACTATAGTTCATAATACTACATTGTTTACACAAAAATGTATAAAGAGAAGATTTAATTATCTCCAATTCAGTCCCTTGACACAGAAACTGTGGGTGATGATAGATGTATTAATTAATTTGACTGTTGTAATAAGCTACAATGTGTATGAATATCAAATCACCATATTGTACACCTTGAATAAATACAATTTTAATTTCTTAAAATTAAATGCTGGGAAATAGTTTTTATTACAAAGTAAAATAGTGGAGTATAAAATAAAATACTTACAGCCACACTTGAACAAATACAACTTTAAAAAACTCAATGTGCCATTCATTCTACTTTGAAGAAATCACAGACTAAATGTCCGGGCTTCCTAGAGATTTGCCTGTAATCCCTTCATGCTTCTAATAAAGAGCAAGACAAACTCACAGGGATAACATGATACTATGTGCAGAGGTATCTAAATGGCAAGGACTTGAACAGAAACATTTTACTCTCACTCCCAGGTATGTTGCAATAAATGGAGACAGTCACTGTGTCTTCCCTGAAAATATCTGTAGTCTGGAGACTGCAGAGATGCCCTCTCTCTTATTAATGTTAAGGAAGAAACATTTAATAAAGGTTTACATAATAATTTTGGCTTTTTGACAGTAGCTGCCAGGATTTTATCACCTTGTCCCTTGTTTGAAAGTATTCTCATTAATTAGCATAGTGGTACCACACCAGTGCAGGGATGTGACAGTGGAGACCGTGGGCATGCTCAGGGTTATATGGGAAATTCTCTCTGCTTTCTGTTCACTTTTGCTGTGAAGTTAACACTGAAGTCCACAATAAACTCTACTAAAAATAAATACTCTAATAACAAAATAAAATCTACTCTTCCAGTTTCTCAAATGCGCAAGATTTTGTGTCTTATATGTTCCTTTTTTGCTACAACCTTCCCCTGTAATATCACTCACATATAACTACATTGCTAATAGTTTTTTTTGTTTGTTTGTTTGTTTTGGCCAGGGCTGGGTTTGAATCCACCACCCCTAGCATATGGGGCCAGCTACCTACTCTTTTGAGCCACAGGCACTGCCCTACATTGTTAATAGTTTTGGTATCTGTTTAATATGTATGTGTATAGGAATTTAGTAATTAATAAATAGACAAGTATGTGATGTGAAATTAATAATAATTTTTTCTACTCTGCACTATTTTACCATGTATTATATTTCGTGTACCAAGGTGAGTGCATGACAAAGGATTATTCAATAGTTCATAATACAGGTGCCATTGTGCTTGTGTTCATGTGACAAAATCCTAAATGTTCTTCTAAAACTGTCACAATATCAACCCATTATTACATTCATTCATGTGGTTTGTAACAGGGCCAGACCCTACAATATTATGTTGCCATCAGGACATAATGTTTATTGAGATATTTAAAGATTTTCTTTTAATTGATATAGTCCTTAAAAAGAAATCTTTATATATAAATGGAAACTGGTCCAACCCAATGGACAATCACCACCAGTCTAAAATAAAATAGCAGTGTTCTAAAATAAATCTAAATATATATCTGAGTTATGTGGGAAACCCCCCAAACTACCCATTTACATGATGGTACAGCTTCAGTACATTTGTGCTTTTAAACATCAGCTATGGAGCCCACTCTGTCCTTAATCAGCATGTGAATTTAGAGAAATATTGAATCTCTCTGTGCCTAAGTTGTCCCTAGTTAAGTACTTTACTCACAAGTAAAGTGAGTGAAGTAAGCCTTGCCTGCTTCCTCCATTGTGAGGAATGAAGAGGTTCCCTTGTTACTGCCCTCATAGCAGGGATTGAGACATTACAATATTATTATTATTAAGCCAGAGTCTCAAGCTGTTGCCCTGAGTAGAGTCCCGTGGTGTCACAGCTCACAGCAACCTCTAACTCTTGGACTTAAGTGATTCTCTTGCCTCAGCTTCCTGAGTAGCTGGGACTACAGGTGCCCACCACAACACTGGGCTATTTTTCTTTTGTGACAGTTGTCATTGTTTAGCTGGTCCAGGCTGGGTTCAAACCCACCAGCCTCGGTGTATGTGGCTGGTGCTGTAACCACAGTGCTATGGGCACTGAGCCGGATTGAAACATTATTAATGTTCTCTCATGGTTTACACTCAACTATTGGGAGCCTCTTAGTAAAATAAAGGCATGAACACACACTTCTCAGGGGAAGGAATGGTCAGAGGACAGTACTGGTATCAGCTGGCATCATCCATGTGGCCCCTGCTTCATCTTCTCCTGCAGGAGGCTGCCCTCACAGGATGGCTGCCAGTGATGTGGCAATAGGAGTCATCTTCTTATCACAGACTGTGGTGGGATTTCTTGGGAATTTCTCTCTACTTTACCAGTATCTGCTGCCTGGCTTCTCTGGATACAGGATGCGGTTCACAGACTTGTTCATTAAGCACTTGACTGTAGCCAACCTCTGTGTCCTCTGTCAAGGAGTGACCCACGCCATGGCAGCTTTGGGATTCAAGGATTTTCTCAGTGACTTTGGATGCAAACTTCTTTTCTATCTTTACAGAGTGGGTGGAGGAATGTCTATTAGCAGCACCAGCCTGTTGAGTGTCTTCCAGGCCATCACAATCAGCCCCAGGAACTCCAGGTTGGCAGAGTTTAAATCAAAAGCTCCCAAGTACACTGGCCTCTCCATATGCTTGAGCTGGATCCTGTACATGCTACTAAATAGCATTGTTCCCGTGTTCATAATTAGAAAACAGAGAAACACAAACTTCACAACCTACAGAGATTTTGCATACTGTTCTTCTATTCTTCATGACAGAACCAGCCTTCTACTATTTGCAGTTCAGCTTTCCATCCTTGATGTTGTCTTTCTGAGCCTCATACTCTGGGCCAGCAGCTTCATGGTTTTGGTCCTATACAGGCACAAGGAGAAGATGAGACACATTCATAGGACCAATGTCTCCTCCAGATCATCTCCTGAGTCCAAAGCTACTAAAACCATCCTTGTCTTGGTGAGCAACTTTGTCTGTTTGTACTCCCTCTCATCCATCTTTCGAATTTGTGTGGGTCTCACTGATTACCCTAGCTTGTTCTTGGTGAACACTGGTTGGATAACTGCTGGGTGTTTCCCAGCTGTCTGCCCCTTTCTGCTCCTGAGCTATGATTCCAATGTGCCCAGGCATTGCCTTACCCGGATAAGGAATCAAAAACCTCCTGATTTTATAAGAAATGTGTAAATGGGTGTCACCCATATCTCAGTGGGTAGGGTGCCAGCCACATACTCACAGGTTTGTACCTGGCCCAGGCCAGCTAAAACAATGACGACTACAACAACAACAAAAATAGCCAGGCACTGCGGTAGGTGCCTGTAGTCCCAGCTACTTGGGAGGCTGAGGCTATAGAATACCTTAAGCCAAAGGGTTTGAGGCTGCTGTGAGCTATGATGCCACAGCACTCTACTGAGGGCAACAGCTTCAGACTCTGTCTCAAAAAAAAAAAAGAAGAAAAGAAAAAAGAAATGGTAAATGGTCACCTTCAACTCAGTTGAGGTCTTTATTTCCTCTGCCCTACATAATTGTACAAGTTGATGTAAAATAGTCAGATTAAAAAGGAATGGTTATCTGGCAGTGCCTGTGGCTCAAAGGGGTAGGGTGCCAGCCCCATATGCTGGACGAGGCGGGTTCAAACCCCACCCCAGCCAAAAAACTAGAAAAAAAAAAGAAATGGTTATCTACCCACATATGTTTGTTTGTTACTAATATTTGTATGTGAACATTTGTCTGTGGGTGTACATAACAATCAGATTATGTTTATTATTGACCAAGTAATAGCACTAAAATATTACACACAAGAACTATAAATTTTGGATTAAAAATAAGACTAATTTCCACAATGACAAACTACTTTAACATAAAATCCATTATTTTATGTATTTTTGTACTGATTGATTGGCTTGTCATTAGCTTATTAACTAAGAAATGTTCAATTTCTTTAAGCAGTGTGACAGTTAACGTCTCTGATATTTCATTCTGACACTTGTTGTATGTGTATTGTGAAGGTACACCCTCCTGTATTCAAATGCGTGTTTTGGCTTGCAATTATGATTCAAATGGTTTTGAGAACAATTTTTGAGAAATCATATTCATGATATTCTCAAATATGAGTTCCTTTGTGGAACCAATGCAGTGCAGACAGCCCAAAATATTCACAAAATGTTCGGGAAGGGTGTGATTAATGAACTTTAGGTATGTCAGTAGTTTGAGGAGTCTTATTCTAGTGTTATTAATCATGAAAATTACCCACGTGCATGACCTCAGCCCAAGGTATATGATGATGAGCTGTAGTGCAAGTGAATCCATATCAACCTACACGTGAATGAGCAGCAAGGTTTGACGTTACTGTTTCAGCAATATTGGAACATTTGAAACAACCAGCAAGGTATAGAAGGTGAACAGATGCTTAAAATAATGGTCTCCAGGTGCCTCCATCACACCTCTCCACTTGCCTTCATCTATTCCTTACATTCTTCATTTCTTCTCCAACACCATGAAGATGTAGACACCTGAAGAACTCCCACCCTAACATTCTCTATTTCTCTCCCAGCTCTCTTGCCTTTTTGATGTCCATCCTTCTGTAGGCCCATTCCAGGGTCCATCACCTCTGCAAACCCAGCCACTGCCTTCTGATCCCTTGTGTTCTGTGGACCCGATCCAGGGTCCATCACCTCTGCAAGCCCAGTCACTGCCTTCTGATCCCCTGTGTTCAGTCCTAATTTCAATCCCTCAGCCCATCTCTATGTCCCCTGAATCCCACGCTACATAATGTTCCCATTCACAACTCTCAGGTATTCTGATTTTCTCCATACACACATCCAGTCCTGTATCCTGCCTCTTTCTCCTGGGCTCTACAGCTCACTCATGTTTGTTGCCTCCCAGCTTCCTCATTGCCCTGTGCTTATTTGCCTTACTCCTCTTCTCCTTGAGCTCTGCTGGGCTCTGTCTCCTGTCTCCACACTCTAGACCTGCTGTAGACCACGCTCTCTACTTCCAGGATCTACTTAACTCTTCCTTGTTGCTGCTTTGCTTCTGAATTCTTCATAGACAGTCAGTTTCATGGGACTTTCACCAAACTCTGACCTTCTTTGTCTTACTTCTTTGTGAGGAAAACCTGCATTCCTATTTCCCCCAGAATCCCGTGTGCCCTTGACTCTTAGCATCCCTCGACACTTTATCCCCTTTAACACCCACACTGCCCACACTGCACAATGATGTTGACACAGCTGTGGTATTTAACACTATTTTATCTATCTGCTTCTCTTTTCCCATGCATTCTTTATTCCCCTCCTCTTCCCAGGCTCTCTGCACCACTGTTTTACTCCTATGTCCTACACACCCTGTGTCTTCTTTCTTCCTTCCTTCTTTCTCACACCCATTCACTGACTCTGCTCAAAAACCCCATATCAACTTCCCCACTTTGCATCACTTGTTAAGGTGGTATTGAAAATGGTAATTTATTTTTGCATTTAATTGTCAACCAAGTTATTTTTTCCTTCTCTTTCATTTTAAATTTCAGGTTCATATCAGAGTACAAACAATTAGGCTACATGTTTGCATTGTTAGGTAGAGTTCCCGTTGTAGTTGTGTCCCCATACAAGAATTGTGCCTATATTCTTATGTTGTGCCCATTAGTTGAGCACAGCAGCACTCAGCAGCAATAATTTTCCATATTATATCTTGTGAATATTGTCATTGTGGTTTTAGCAAGATTGGAGGAATTACAAATAATATAAAGAGTTCCCTTTTCTTTCTTTCTTTTCTTTTTTTTTTTTTTTTTAGCCATTTTTGGCCAGAGCTGGGTTTGAACCCGCCATTTCTGGCATATGGGATTGGCGTCCTGCCCTTCTGAGCCACAGGCACAGCTCAAGTTCCCCTTTTCATCCAGAGTTCAGATATAACAGGCTTCTGTGTGTGGGTATATATATGTGCATGGTATATGTGTGTTCACAAGGACATCCACACATCAGAAGTGTGAGGTTTGGTATTATGGAAGTGGCTGTGATTATGTGCTTATATGAGTGTGTGTCATCCTGAGTGTTTATGAACATGACTGTCAAGATGTATGTGAAGAGTGTGTGCACAGTGTTCAAGAGTTTCTGCTGATACTGTGCGTATGAGTGACAGTGTGTGTAATTGTATGAGAGGGTCCTATGTATAAGTATGTATGGTTACATCTTCCTTGCATCTCTGTGGAAATCAGTCAATCAGTTTATGTGTTTGTTTGCATGTGTGTGGTGTCCATGGTCCACTGTTTTGGCTAAAATTCCTGAGTGGAAAAATAGGGGAGATTGGGTAGGGAATCTGGATTACCTTGGGTAATTGCTTATTAGAAAAACCAAAGAATCAATTTCATCTCCAACTTTATGTCTTTCAATAATAAAAACAACAAATACTCCTCACTTACAATTCATAAAAATATGAATGCAGAGGAGGGTAGTATTTCAGACTCTTGAATCAAAAAAGTGGCATTTGGCCTATCTGATAGTTCTATAAGTAGTAGAAATATCTGGATAAATCATCTGATTCCGGTTTTTTCTTATATATGGGAGGCTTTCAGATCCTCATTCTTTCTTCTGTGGATATTGTTTTTTGTCTCTGATTTGTGATTAATAAAGGTCAATATTGGTAAAGTATATTTTCACATTAATTTCCATATTAATTGGCTACAATTGTGGTGATGGACCAAATCAATTGTCCTTCAAATGAGTCCGATGATTTCTAAGGTAAATATCTTTGAACATCCTCCCTAGGAGTAACTCATTTTGCATCTGACACCTTGTGGTAACATCCCTTAAGTTAAGAATATCTGCTTTGCTATGAACATAGAAGAAAGATGGTAACAGTTCCTTTCCCAAAACTAACTCCCAAGGAGGAAAAAAACAAAAACAGTCCACACACAAGCAAATGCTGTTTATCCTGACCTGAGTCCTCCCAAGTTCTCTAAAAAAGAACAAAGAGGTTTCACAACATCCTCAGACCCTCAATACACCCACACATGTCTGTGGCCCTCAGGTGCCTCTTGTAAGTCCCTTAATCTCTTAGCAAAACAGGAGCCCAAATTCGTAGTCACTTAAAATGGTTCTTTTGGACTTTAGTCTACTATCTTCTCAGTGTGGTGGCTCTCTGAAAAGAAGTCACTTTCTTTTCCAGAACTCCTTGTGCCTTAATTGCCTGGCTGTTCTGTAGTAAGTGGAATATATACACTAATTTATATAACTTAAAGGGAGGTGTACCTCAATAAAAGGAAGATTACAAAGGAACTAGATTTGGGTAGAGCAACTTTTCAAGGAGGCAAAGAGCAAAATGGGACATACATACTTCCCTGCCAGGCCCTCACATGACAGACCTCAGTAATTCCTGCTCTCCTGTGAGACCTGACCTGCTTCCAGGGATCATAAAGAACATAGAGCCTCTTGAAAATACTTGAGTATTCTCTTAGGCTATGCTAGCTAGATTACCTCAATTACCCAATTACCCCAAATGGGCAATTTTCCCAGTTGTTTGAGGAGAGGTGAGGTCACTGAAGCACAACCCATATCTAGGTTCTGGCTGCCTCCCTGCCACACAGGTACTAGCTTGGAGTGACCATCACAGTGAGCCCATCGCCTGATAAAGAGAAGATGCTGGATAAGTATTTTCTATTTCAGTGTGAGGAGCAGAGTCTGTAAGGAAAAACCCAGACCAAGAGAGTCTGTTTAAGTGATGGTGTCAAAAGAAGGGACTTCCTTGAACGGAAGCTGGTGGAGTGTGTAAGCCCCTCAAGAAGGATACAAAATTTCCTGGCAACAGGTGCAGTTGGTAAAAATGAAATGGTTGTCCTAGACCTGACACCCATCCCGATGGTGCCTAATGTAGTTTAATAAGCTTCCCACTGATGTTGATTTTATTGCCTAATTAAAAAGATAATGAAACATAATGTTTAAGTTACTTAAAGATATCATTCTGGCCAAGCATGGTGGCTTGCCTATAATCCTAGCACTCTGGGAGGCTGAGGTGGGTGGATTTCCTGAGCTCACAGGTTCAAGACCAGCCTGAGCCAGATAGAGACCCCTATCTCTAAAAACAGTTGAGTGTTGTGGTGAGTGCCTATAATCCCAGCTACTCAGGAGGATGAGGCAAGAGAATCACTTAAGCCCAAGAGTTTGAGGTTGCTGTGAGCCATGATATCATGGCACTCTACCGAGGGTGACAAAGTGAGACTATAAAAAAAAAAAAAAAAAAAAGGTTGGGCAAGATGGCTCACACCTAGAATTCTGGGAGGCCAAGGAGGGTGGATTGCTTGAGCTCACGAGTTTGAAACCAGCCTGAACAAAAGCAAGACCCCGTCTGTACTAAAATAGAAAAACTGAGGCAAGAAGATCATTTGAGCCTGAGTTGTAGGTTGCTGTAAGCTATGACACCACGGCAATATACCCAGTGGGACAGCTTGAGACTTTGTCTCAAAAAAAAAAAAAAAGGATGTCATTCCAAATGTGTAAAAGCTTTCAGTCATAAAAATATTAAACTCTAGAGGTCTAAAATATTATGGTGACTAAGGTTCCCAATACTGTGTGTGTGTGTGTGTGTATATATATATATATATATAGAGAGAGAGAGAGAGAGAGAGAGATTTAACTGTTTCTACTCCCCAGACGCAGTAACTATGGGTGATTATAGATGTCCTAATTAATTTGACTTTGGCAATTATCATACACAATGTATATGAATATCAAATCATCATGTGGTGTGCTTTGCATATATCCAATTTTTATTTCTCAAAATTACATGCTTTAGAACAATTATCTTTCAAATGCAAAATGGAGAAGTATAAAGTAAATGCATACAGCCCACCTGAAAACATAAAACTAAAAAAATCAGTCTGCTGCTCAGCCTACCTTGAAGGAATTGCTGACTAAATGTCTAGGCATAGTGTAGGTTTCGCTATAATCCCCTCGTGCTTATTTTGGAGAGTGAATTTATAGGAACAATATCATCCTGCTGCAAATTGTACTTCAGTGACAGTGACTTGAATAGAAAGGTTTTTCTCTAACTTTGTGTGTGAAATACAATTAATGGGACAGTAATTGTGTCCATTGTGTAAATATTAGAGTCTGTAGATGATGCTGGGACTATCTATCGTCTTAAGTCAGGGTTTCTCAACCTGTCGGTCGCGACCCCTTAGTAACAACGAAAATACATTTTGGCATTAGGAAGGTTGAGAACCACTGTTCTAAGTGTTAGGGAAGGAACAGTTAAGAACAAGTTGACATAATAATTATGGATCTCTGACAGCAGGTGTTAGGATTGTATCATCTTGTCACTCGTTTAAAAATATTCTCATTAATTATAACATTTGTAGCACAGTGGCATAGGAATTTGATAGTGGAGACTCCGTGCATGCACAGGGCTTGTATGGAAAATCTCTCTGCCTTCTGTTCAAGTTTGGTATGAACTTAAAATTGCTCTAGACAATTGTCTTAAAATATGTATTCTAATAACAAACCAAAGACTACTATTTCAATTTACTTATCCTTTTAGATATGACTTTTAACATATCTCACTTCATTGCCCATACATTTACTATTCATTTATTATGTCTCTATGAAGTAAGGTATTAAAGAATAGATAAGCATATGATCTAAAATTAATATTTCTATTCTGCAATATTTTATCTTGCATAATATTTTATGTCCTAAGTTTAGCACATGTAAAGGGACTATTTAATAATTCCTAATACAGAGCAGCGCTTTTGGCTCACTGGGTAGGGCGCCAGCCCCATATACCTAGGGCGGTGGGTTCAAACCTGGCCCTGGCCAAACTGCCACAAAAAATAGCCAGGCATTGTGGTGGGCACCTGTAGTCCAAGCTACTCAGGAGGCTGAGGCAAGAGAATTGCCTAAGCCCAGGAGTTGGACGTTGCTGTGAGCTGTGACTCCATGGCACTCTACCAAGGGCAATAAAGTGACATTGTGTCTATAAAAAGCAGAAATATTAATTCCTAATTCAAGACCAGCCTGAGCCAGACTGAAATCCCATCTCTAAAAACAGTTGGGCACTGGGGCGGTACCTGTAATCCCAGCTACTCAGGAGGCTGAGACAAGAGAATCACTTAACTCCAAGAATTTGAGGTTGCTTTGAGCTATGATGCCACAGCACTCTACTGAAGGCAACAAAGTCAAATTCTGTCTCAAAAAAAGAAAAAAATTCCTAATACTGGTGCTATTTTGCTGGTCCCTGTGCCTAAAGCAAATGAGGTCTTCTGTACCTACCCTCATATCGACCCATTATTGCACTCACTACCCATAACTTGTAATGGGGCTGTTCCCTGCAGTATTATTGATACATTGCCATCAGAGCATCACATTTATTAATATATCTAGAAGGTATTCTGGCAATTGACATTGGCCTTAAAAGAAAGCTTTAAAAGTAAATGGATACTGGTTCCAACCAAATGTACAAACTACCATTGGTGTAGAAATAAATAATGGAGGGTTTAAACAAACACACATTTCAGTTATTTGGAAAAATACCCCAAACAAGCTATTCAGGAGATGCAGGTGGTTGACTGTTCTCTCCCTTTGTCTCTCTCTCTGGCTCTCCTTTTTTAACTAGCCAGCCAGCTAAAGAGCCCATTCTATCTCTACTCAGCATGTGGATTTAGGGAAATCTTTAACTTCTGGATGTTGAAGTACTCATCTTTATAACTAAAGGGACAGTCCTGCCAGCTCCCTGCATTGTGAGAAATGAAAGGTTTTATTGTGTACTGAGCTCACAGTAGTGATTTGAAAATTATTAATGATCTTAAAAAGTTTTACAAATCTGAGGAACATCTTAATAAAATAAAAACATCAAAACATACTTCTCAGGGGAATTTGAGATTTAAATATGACTAAGGAGAGCACTGGATTTGAGTTAACATAATCCATGTGGCCCCCACTTCATCTTCACCTACGGGGTCCTCCAGCTCAGAAGGCTCCCTGACAGGATGGCTGCCAGTGATGTGGCAATAGGAGTCATGTTCTCATCACAGACTGTGGTGGGAATTCTAGGGAATCTCTCTACTTACTAGTATCTGCTGATGGGCTTCTCTGCATGCAGGATGCGGTTCACAGAAATGTTCATGAAGCACTTAACTATAGCCAACCTATGCCTTCTCATCGGTAAAGAAGAGCCCCAGACAATGGCAACTTTGGCATGGAAGGATTTCCTCAGTGAATTTGGGTGCAAACTTCTTGTCTGTCTTCACAGAGTGGGCAGAGGAGTGTCCATTAGCAGCACCAGCCTGTTGAGTACCCTCCAGGCCATCATGATCAGCCCCAGGAACTCCAGGTTGGCAGAGCATAAAGCAAAAGCTCCGAAGTATACTGGCCCCTCCATACACCTGAGCTGGATCCTCTGCATGCTTGTACATATCATCTTTCCATCTTTCTGACTGGAAAATGGAGTGAGGTGAACTTCACAGGCCAAAAATACTATAGGTACTGTTTTACTATTCATCATGACAAAAACAGGAACATAAAGTTTGCATCTCTGCTTTTGATCCCTGATATTTTCTGTCTGGGCCTCATGCTCTGAGCCAGAAGCCTCATGGTTTTGATCCTGCACAGGCACAAGGAAAAGATAAGACACATTCACAGGACCAGTGTGTCTCCTCCAGATCATCTCCTGAGTCCAAAACTACTAAACCCATTCTTCTCTTGGTGACCACATTTATCTGTTTTTATACCCTGGGTTGTATTTTTCAAAGTTGTGTGGATTTTAGTTATCACCCCAGTCTTTTCTTGTGAACATTACTTCACTAGCCGCTTTCCATCCGTCAGCCCCTTTCTGCTGATGAGCTGTGATTCCAGTGTGTCCATGCATTATATTGCCTGGATAAAGAATGGAAACCCCCCTGATTTTATAAGAAATGTGTAAATGATCAACTTCAGCTCAGTGTTGAGGTCTTGATTTATTCTTACCCACAGAATAGTTCCCACCATTCTGAAATACTCAGATTAAAAGAGAGTGGATGTACTCACACATATGTACTTGTATATTATAAATATTTGTCTATGAGCATGTATCTGTGTGTGTAAATAGCAATCATATTATGTTTATTATCTAACCAGCAATAGTGCTAAAATATTGCACAGAAGAATAATACATTTTGTATTAACATTAAGACTCATTTGCCGAAGTGCAAATTGATCCATGAAAGGATCAATAAACTGTGGTATATGCACACCGTGGAATACTATGCAGCCATAAAGAAAGATGGAGACTTTACCTCCTTCATGTTTACATAGATAGAGCTGAAAAATGTTCTTCTTAGCAAAGTATCACAAGAATGGAAGGAAAAGTGACCAATGTACACAGCCTTATTACGAAACTAATTTATAGCTTTCATATAAAAGCTATAATCTAATTATAGCCTAAGAATATGGGGAGAGGGAGGTGAGGGGAGGGGGTGGATTGGTGGAGGGAGGGTGATTGGAGGGATCACCTCTATGGTTTCTCTTACAAGGGTACAAGTGAATCTTTCTAAAAGTAGAATATAAACGTCTTAACAAAATAACTTTCATTGCTACTCCCTCTTCAAGCTTCTTTCCTGATGAAATAAACAAGCTACCATTCAGATGGCAACACTCTGTCGACAGCTCAGGTGCATACTTTCATTAAATGGACTGCTTGCTGGAGATACAATAAACTATGCATTTAAAATCAGTGATTTCATGTTTAATAACCTAATGAAACCTACGGACTGTATTTTTATTTCTCTACTCTTATTCTTTACTTTCAGTGTTTTTTTTCTAAATTTTAGAATTAGTATTGCGTTCATGTGGTGGTTGTTCTCCTATGACACTTCACTTAGAAGGATGCTCTCTAGTCCATGGCATACAAATACTACATTGTATTTGTCCTCTCATGTATTAATGGGCATTTAGGTTGTTTCCAGATCCTTGCAATTGTGAATTGTGCAGCTATAAACATTAGATAAGAAGTGTCTTCAGAATAAAATATCCTTTTTCTCTTTGGGTAAATACTTAGTAGTGAGATTGGAGAATCAAATGGTCATTGTACTTTAAGTTCTTTGAGGTATCTCCATACTACTTTCCACAGAGGCTGGACTAGTTTACAGCAGTCCCACCAATGGCATACAAGTGTCTTTTCTCTCCATATCCACACTAGAATTTGTTGTTATAGAAATTTGTTTTCAGATTAATATGAGTGTACAAATGATGAGGTTACATTGTTTGAATTTATTAGGTAAAGTCCCAGTTGTAGTTGAGCTCTTATGGGAATTTTAGAAAAGAGACATTTGCATGGGAGTTAGGTCATATCACATTGTGGTTTTGATTTGCATTTCCCAAATGATTAGACATTGAACAATCTTTCTTGTGTTCCTTGACCATTAGACAGTTTTCCTATGAAAAGTTTCTGTTTGTGTCTTTGCCTGACTTTATAAAAAGGTTGTTTGAGTTATTTTCTTCTTAATTTGCTTGAGTTCTTTGTGGATTTTGGCTAACAGCCCACATCAGATGCATGACATGCAAATACTTGCTCCCATTCTACGGATTGTCTCTTTGTTGAATGTGTCCTTGCCTATGAGGAAAATGTTCAGCTTCAACTCCCACTTGAATATTTTTGCTGTGTCTGTGATAGCTTTTGAGATGACCTTCATAAATACTTTCTCAAAGCTCATATCTATAAGAATTCCAACATTTTCCTCTAGAACTCTTAGTTTTGTGCCTTAGCTTTATGTCTTGTATCCATTGTCAATTTATATTTGTAAGTGGTAGGAGGTGCAGATTCAGTCTTTTACATGTGGCTATCCAGTTTTCCCAGAGCCATTTATTCAACAGAGATTCTTTTCTACAGTGCATGCTTCTGTGTGCTTTTCTGAAAAATCGGATGGACATATAAGGATGGTTTCATCTCTGGGTTGTGTGTTCTAATCCATAGGTCTATGTCTGTGTTTTTGTGCAGGTACCCTGCATTTTTAGCTACTACAGTCTTGTAGTATAACTTGAAGTTGGGTAAGGTGATAACTCCAGCTTTGTTCTTTTTACATAAGTTTGCATTGGCTATTGGGGGTCTTATCAGGTTCCATATGAAGCATAGAACTATTTTTCCTAGATATGTGAAAAGTGGTATTGATATTTTAAAGGGGATTTCATTGAATGTGTAAATCACTTTGGGTAATACAGCCATTTTCACAATGTTGTTTCTGCCCATCCACAAGCATGATGGCTTTTCTCATGTGTTCAAATCCTCTGTCGTTTCTTTCCTTAGTGTTTCCTAGTTTCCCCTATAGAGATCTTTCACTTCCTCAGATAAACATACTCCTAGGGATTTAAATTTCTTTGTTGGTACTGAGAAAGGTATTCCTCTTTTATTTCATTCTTAGCTTGAGTATTCTTAGCATATATGAAGGTCAGAGTTTGGTGACATGACAGGAAATTGAACATCTACGAAGAATTCAAAAGCATAGATGGGGTTTAGCTGAGCTCTCCTAAAACAACAGATTAGAATGAGTGGGCTACATCATTCCCAGTGTGGAATACTGGTGTGGAGTGGCAGTTCAGGGTGTGCAGTGAAGTTGCGGGTTACTGGACTTGGAGTGTAATCCAGGGTTGTGGAGACTGCCAAGAAAATTTCTGTGCCATGGCTAGGGTGGCAACCAGCCCCCTCCACGGAGGATTACAATCCCCATTTCATTGGGAAACTAGGTGTTGTGTGGAGAGATTAGTGAAGTGTGGACTCCCGAGCAGAATTTGGCAGCCAGCGTGGGGTGCCATCTGGAGCAGCAACACCACCTGTAGGCGAGGGAGAGACACTCAGTCTCAGGAAGCAGACATTGTTTTAAAAATTGGGAAATGGTGGTAGCAGCAGGCACCTTTCTGCACAGGCTAGGTGAGGTGATTTGAGTCTCACCTGCAGGCAGTCATCCTGCATTTGAAACAGGCCCAGGATGTCCCGCACTTCAGAAAAACTGTTGCAGGGGGAATTTGTGAAACCTGCCTGTGAAGATTTTTTGAGATCAGTGGAATCAACAGTTGAGTAGAGTCTAAACACCAAGCAGGTAGTCAGGAGTCTAAACACCAAGCAGGTAGTCAGGAAACCACCAAGAACAAAGTAAGCTGGGAATCACTCATGGCACCACCTGATGTCCAGAAAGTATATTGCAACATAAATATATTCCTACTGAAGTTGCTCCCTACTGCATACATGCATACATATAGTATGCATATATATAATAGTTTTGTTGGTGGTGCCTTTTTT